>JACXGJ010013607.1:0-16009 GCA_016801105.1 Esox niger | reverse complement strand
AAACTTTTTAGATCTCCCTTGTCCTTGACTTGAGATGTAATAAAATGGGTGATTTAGTATGCAAATCCAATTTATGACAGATAAACAGATTTTTACCGACCAAAAAGTCTCCCAAGCATAATATAAACCACCTAAGGTGGGTTGCCCTAATAAGATGAGTATTTACATTTGGCTTTGTGATCCATCAGCTGTTAAGACTCAGACACTGACTGAGTCTCACCCAGATCAGAAGATGTAATGTAAAATCACAATCACAGTCTATCTGCTGATTAATCATTAATTGGCCATGATCATGAAATGAGATCCAAACAGATCCCTCCCTCATTATTGCACAGTGATGCAGGGATCATACACCTGTCAAATAATTTAGTTCTGTTGATACACCAAATAGATGTTCCATGTGAAAAGAAATGCAGGTGACACTGAAACGTTGTGTGACCATTTTGTCACGTCTTACACTGCCAGCATATTCAGAAGGGTAAAAACACCTGGATTTGCTCAAACTGTTACCATAATGTACTACATTTAGAAAGATCACCTAAATGGTGTTTTCAGATAATAATGGTTGTGTCCAGTAACAGTAATAACGCACCTGCAGTTTCCCTTATATACCCTCTGATATCTCTCAACATCTCTCTAGTCTACGTCAATGCAAATCCACCCTCTGGTTCCGTCCCTACTCAAAGTGTTTGTCTGTCCTTAAACGCCATCTGTGTCCTGGAGAGCAGAGAAAAGCAACTCCAATCAGATAAGCTTCAACATCAACCATGTTCTCTGTATCTCTGTTGTTGCTGTTGGCAGCTGCCTTTGGTGAGTCTCACTGCAGCTTTGGGGCAAACAAAAAAAATATGATGGCTCTTTAGTGTCATTAAAACTTATTTCGGATACTTTTTGTATTGAATTACAATATACATTTTTTCTCAACAGATGTTCACTGTGAAGAACTCACTCAGCCACCCTCTATGACTGTCCAGCCTGGCCAATCAATGACCATTTCCTGTAAGGTCTCATACTCTGTATCTAGCTATAACACAGATTGGATTCGACAACCTGCAGGAAAAGCACTGGAGTGGATTGGAATTATCGACATTAATGGGGGCACAGCTTATAAAGATTCACTGAAAAACAAGTTCAGCATCACAAGAGACACTTCAAGCAACACATTGTTTTTAAAAGGCCAGAGTCTACAGACTGAAGACACAGCTGTATATTATTGTGCCCGAGATCCACAGTGATACAAACCAGTCCAAACCATTACAAATACAGACTTCTCCCTTGTTTAGGTGATTTATAATATTTCTAAGGACTTTTTGCCACTGATTAACATGAAACTCTGTTATGTTAAATGAAGAAATAAATTCAGTAAATTGTCCTAAATAAACTATCAATATGAAACAGAAATATCTGCTCCAAAATGTTCCCAATATAATATAATAGACAGAATATAATTATTATTAGATTTTGGGCCGTTTTGCAGACACAGATTAAAGCTAATGTAGGACAAAAGAAAACAAGCTCAATGGAGTTTTCTATGTCCTAAATTAGGCTCAGTCCATGTTTGTGAAGCTGGCCCATAGTATAAAGGAAAACCTTATGAATCAATAATGACCAGTCCAATAATAGTTAAAATATTTCAACTATTCATCATTTTACAGTGTAAACTGTACAAGTATTCAACATCAGTGGGCAAGCTTAGTTTATTATTTGTTCAAAATGATAATCCTTATTATTGTACAGGAAAGACCTCACTATTGGAAATTGTCCGTTCAAGGTCAGACATCAAGTAGACCAATGACTCAAAACTGACTGTCCTCTGTATTCAAACCCGTATATATAATATGGCCTGGATATAACAGGCTCCTGGGAAATGACTAGATGATATTGTAGACACGGGTAAAGGCAGATTGTTGCTGACCCCTCCTTATAAGGTGCATGGAGATGAACAATGTTTATGGTGCAGTTTACTTACCAGTGAAGAGTTGGAGGTGGATTGATGTGGTCAGCATAGTGTAGTTAGAATATATAATGGGACAGAAAACCAGATAATGAAGGCCATTACCACAAGAAAAGATAATGTTCAGGTTTTGGTCATGATTAACCTTTACAGGTTGACTGCATCAGACGTTTACAAACAGGTGACTGGGAAGGTGTTGGAATTCTGAAAATCATTGGCCACAATTATAAATGAATATATTCACTATTCATATCCTGTTTGATATGACATCTTTGTGTTTATTTTAATCCATACTTGTTCTTTTAAAAACAAAATCTCATTATGAGTTCTAGAAATTGCCTTGACTGTTTTCACTGCTGGCAGCTCCTTTCGATGATTCTGTCTAATTTATCTAAAACACAGAACTGGTTTAGTAAGATTAAATGATATGTTTGATTTTCTTTTATTTATATATCACAGTGGATTGGGTATTGGCGGTTCAAATGGCAAGGATTGATATGACGAAGTTCAGCCTCTCTTTAGAATCTTCTGACGGAATAGAGACATGTTAAGTTCTGTTAACTGTGTAATATTTGTTCTTGGCTGCTAAATGCACTGAAATATCTGTCGGAAAGAACACCTGATGTTGCTGAATTCTTTAATTAACATGATACATTCAGAAAGATTACCTATAGACGGATATTAGATTACAGCCATTGAATCCAGTAAATGTGATATTGTTCCTGCAGTACCTTACACACCACATACCATATACACACTCACATCTAGTGTACGTCAATGCAAATCCACCCTCTAGTTCTTTCCCTACTTTAACAGCGTTTGTCCATACTGGTCTTCAGAGCCCTGGAGAGAAGAGAAGAGCAGCTCCCACCAGTTCAGATTCAACATAAACCATGTTCTCTGAAGGTCTTCTGATGCTGCTGGCAACTGCCTCTGGTGACTGTGTGTGGATGTGGGGAAGGGGTTAAGAAAATTATTAGTGAGATTTTGTTTTATCAAAACTTAAATATTCTGATCTTATTAAACAACATTATACATGCTTTGTCCACAGGTGTTCACTGTGAAGAACTCACTCAGCCACCTTCTGTGACTGTCCAGCCAGGTCCATTTCCTGTAAGGTCTCATACTCTGTTACTAGCTATAACTCAGCTTGGATTCGAAAACCTGCAGGAGAAACATTGGAGTGGACTGGAAATATCTACACCAATGGGCTAATAGTTAATAAAGATTCACTGAAAAACAAGTTCAGCATCACAAGAGACAATTCAGACTGAAGACACAGCTGTATATTATTGTGCTCGATACACACAGTACGACAAACCAGCTCCAGACTTGTACAAAAACAGACTTTATCCTTCAAAAGGAGTTATCGATCAGGAAGAGACAAAGTTATTGTAACAGATTGGCATGAATGCTGTGATCAAGTGAGAGACAAGAAACAAGTTGGTAGTTTCAAATAAAATAATTAATTTCCACAAAAAGAAAATGTATGTACAACTGGTATAACCCACACTTTAGAATACATTTAAGGTGTGCATCATTAGCACATTAAAACAAACAAAGAAGGAGCAATCTAATAAACACATGGAAAGAGGGACAAAACCTACTGTGTAAATATATGTACAGTAACAGAACTCATACAAAGGATTATCAAATTCTTCTGACGGAACAGAAGGTAACAAACCATACATGTAACACTTAAACATGTAGACAGTGGAAGGTTGAAAAATCAACAAGTGAAGACAGACAAGACAGACACTAAACATTATAGGTGATAACACTGATGGGAAGCAGGGGTGTGTAAAGACAAGACAAGAGTGGGAGGAGGTGCATTTGTACAGTGGTTCCTAACTCTCCAGATCTGAGAGGTGGGTGGTTGCATAGTATTTTATGGTCCAATGGTGAAGCTGCCCTAACGGACCCCCCCATTGCATATTTGCGTAGGTTTATACGCTTCACACACCGTTATGGAGATCCTGGGCCAATTACACGGGGCCCACCACCCACCGCAGGCCTGGTTACAACTGCACCCCCTGCACCCCCGATAGCCAGATTCATGGTCACCTCTATAATATGCCCTCTCTCCTTCCGCATCTCTCTATATCAATGCCAACCCACATTCTTTAGTATGCCTGTCTGTCCTCAGAGACCCTCTGAGTCCTGGAGAGTAGAGAAGAGCAACTCCCACCAGACCAGTTTCAACATCAACCTTTCTCCTGCTGCATGCAGCCTCCTGTGAATCTTTCTGTTTATTTAAATGGAAATTAGTAGCAACCCTGGAATATTTGTAATGTTTTATTATAGCTGATAATGCTCAGAATATTGATTTGTTTTTCTGATGGCCCTACTGTGTTTTTAAATTCAACCAGTATCTCAACATATGCAAAGTGCTATTCTTATTGAATGATGACTTGAGACAATTCCCACTCCTGTTATACAAAACGTATATTCCTGCCTTACAACATGCCCAATGCACATACAGTACATTAGAGGATCTAGATCAATATGTAACGTTATGACATATTTAGACTTAGGGGCTGAATAGACTTAGGGGGTGAACAGACATAGGGGGTAGTAGTGTTTTCCCCTAATCTTAGTCCTCTGTGGAATAGGGCTAGGAAGATACCCTGGGGTTTACATACGCCCATAGATAACCCACTGTTATATACACTAGGTTAGAAGCCAGTGGCTGACGCCCAATGTTATTGTAGCAGTGAGTTTAGATTTCTGCTAGGGAAGTTTTGGTTAGGCAGGTTTAGAGGTGTAGAGAAGTACAGGGTCCTTTGTATTTGTTTTCTTTGATTTGACAGACCGCTGGCATTGCCCTACTCCTGCTTGTGTTACCCGGCCCTCTTTCCCTATTGTTTGTTACATTGAATGTTTTGTTTGTGTTAATTAAATACCCAAATCATTGGGCTTGCCCATCAGCCTAATTGTCTGACTCCCTTCCTTGCACCCTCTACCCCACGTGTGGCTGCTACCACCAGGAGTGTACAAGCAGTTGGGTGTTGCGAGCGCCTACCTCGGAAGGCGTCCGTAACAGGGGGTGAATGGACTTGGGGGGTGAATGGACTTGGGGGGTGAATGGATTTGGGGGGTGAATGGACTTGGGGGGTGAATGGACTTGGGGTGAATGGTCTTAGGGGGTGAATGGATTAGGGGGTAACTCATCACCACCTTCCTCTCAGAGCCATCCATCTGTAGGATCTGAGCATTAACAACTACAATATGAATGTATGGTTCATTAGAAGTGAATGTGCCTAGATGTTGAGACTAACAGAAAGTTAAGATTCTCCCAGTTGGTTGCGCTCTGGTAACCACAGGAATGTTTACATTGACCATTTGGTGTGGGGGTTAGTGTCTTGGCTTTGCTAGGTAAACACGCCCCTCAAGGTATTTAACAGCTTGTACCCCACATTACAGTTGAGAGAGTAGAGAGAGACAAAGAGAGTTTGAGCCTGTAACATCATGTGCTAATAGACTATCAATATGCTACAATAAACATTGAATACTCTCTCCCTTGACAACCGAGTACGCGAGTTATTATTACTACCACTATACGACATGGCTGATTTCTAACAGTTTTGGTGCCGTGACCCGGATGGACAAGTTTTAAGAGACCCCAAAAGATTAGTGAAGCCAATTTGAGGTTTCCAATATTCTGTTGTGAGGGAATATCTAAATTCGAGTCTCCCAAGAACATTAACGTGAGGGAGCTAGCTGACTGGTTATCGGCTAATGAAAGTGATAAGACAGGTGTGCGTCCCCCGATACTCCGATGAAACTTAAGGGTAGGAATTCGGGGGCCATTACTCCCCTTGCTGAATTGCTATAGTGACAGGTTGACGAACCCCTATAAGCCAAACCAGGGCCGGTCCCACATCCGAAATTAATACTTGGGGTCTCCATTTGTGATATTTTGTGATCAATGTTCTGATGAAAGTCATAACAAAAGGTGTACTCTATGAGTACGCAACAAGATATTATAATCAGCGGTATGATGTCTTACAAACGTTTCTACCCCAAAAATCATTGCTTCGATTGCACAGTGCGGGGGCGTGTGTTTTCAAGCAAGGATTCCATGCATTTGCCCCGGAACATTTTGCTTCTCTTGAAGTATGGTTTAATCGGGGTCCCGTCCCCCGCTTTCCTTCCCTTGTTCGTAAAAAAAAATTACGTTTTTTTTGTGGGCCGTCCTGTTGGAAGGGCAAAGGGCCATATTAAGGCCACTTTGCGGGTGATTACGGCCCGGCAAGGAACATTATTCATGTTTTATTTTTATGAAATATTTCATGGGCCGTCCTGTGGGAAGGGCAAAGTGCCATATTGAAGCGACTTTGCGGATGATACGAGTCGGGCACGGATCAGTTTTTCACATGTTTTTTTTATTTCTATCCTGTACAGTCTTTGTCACCAGCTCTCCTATCTAGGATACATAGGGCACACTTAGACTACACAGACGAGATACAAATGGATGCTAGTTCTGTAAATTACCTAATCCTATGACTAAATCTGTTCCAAATTATCGTTCTATTGGCAACCCTAGATAATGACAAAACGGGGGGAAAAAAATGGGAAAATAGAGGGTGAAACTGTAAAGAGAGACGAGACCCCAATCCGAATACATGCTGAAACTCCATCGACGCATTATTCAATTATATGTGGGTATATCGTTGGCTCTCAAAATACCAGATAACTGTTCAAACTAAATTAACACAAACACATAAATACGTGTCGCTCGCTTTAAGAGTTGAGAAATCCAGGATCCCTCCTTGATTTTGGGATCCCAACAAGCACGGTGGCCTATATCATTTGTGTGCCCCGAAGGGAAGTTAATATGTTGAAACAGCGTATAACGTTTATTTTGGGTATTGGAGGCAATAAACCTATTTGACTATTAATTGAAGATTAATATGGCGGTTTGGGGTTGCTTTTCAATTCCAACAGGAGAACTCAGTGCAAGACTCACTTTTAGGTTGAGAATCAACTGACCAATGTTAAATGTCTTGTCTGTGTGTATGTGCGTTTAAATGTTATATGGTTTGTGTTATGTCCAAGTGCTGCAAAATGCCTGCTTAACAAAACTAATATTAACTGCAACTGTTTGTCATGTATGTCTGGATGGTCAGTGATTCTCCCATTACCTGAAAGTTCATGACTTAAAATAATTTGAAGTGAGTAGGTGTTTCACGCTACTTTCATGATGACATTTGCAGAACGTTTACTCCAGATTTAAACTAGACGGTTTTCGACAAAATTTGCGTTCATAGTGACAATTGTTGTTCCCAATTTTGGTTAAAATATCCTCTACTAGTCTACAAGGAAAAGTGTTGACAATTATATGAACAAGCATGGCAATGGTGTGCTGCATCCCAACCCTCACGGAGAATAAATATATTTTTGAATTTCATTTTCTTGAATTCCTAGTTATTTGGCAAATTTTTTATGTTATTCATAGTGTTTCCCCAATATGTTAAAAATATTTAGTTGTATTTGTTTTCTGTGTTGGGAGGTGGTGGCTTTATTCTAGATCCCTCTCTCCGTTAATTTGTGGGTCTGCTTTATTTAAATGCTTCTACAATACAATTCTGGTTTATGAATATAGGTTTAACCTAATTAGGAATATACAGATTCTCTGGTTTAAAATCATTCTCTTTGTTAAAATGTTAAATATCCTCTCAAATGTTCTACCTCTCTATATGCAATCCTATGTTATTACATCTCAGATGAATTAACAGCATCTGTAGTATCCACACAGACATCCTGATGTGATAAACACCTGCACTGACATACCAGATAAAAAAGAGGCTAATAACATCGAGGACAAAGTTTAATTGGAAGACCCTATGTTTGACAAGTTTGTCCCAACCTGTTTTCACCAGGAGACATGGCACCAACGCCCGACTAGTTATGAGAAAGGGAATGCGGATAGCTGGTTTCCTGGCCCAACGAAAGTGACAAAGTATTGTTAGAACAAATGGAACGAACAGCCCTAATGGTTAGTCATAAGAAGCAGTATGAGGTTATTTCTGTGGTGAGGTCCTTATCAATCCAGTATTAGAGACACTACTGAGATGGTGAATTTCCCTATTTTAACCGTTTGTGCTGCCACAATCAATCCATGCATTTGGTTTAACTCTCTCAAAGCAAAGACAGCCGTCCTTAAAGGTTTATGTGTACATTGTTGCCATGGTGACAATCTTCCCATGACACTAGTATTACATTAGTAACAATTCAACATCCTCACAAATGCTGTTAGGTTAAACCCCTGTATTTTTTCATGGTAAATGCAAAGTTCTTTGTGTAGTAACAATATCTGTCTCCCCTCAGTGTCAAGAGAGTGGTGTCCATGGACATAAGTTGAATAGGGTAAGAAAAAGGGGGAGAGGGACTTTGTTAGCTGATAGATGGAATAGAACGCAGACTTACAGTTCTATAGTAAAATTAAGCAACCTATTTGGGTGACCCATCCTTATTGGCCGTTTGTATTAGGAGGAGCATAAAGAAAGTCAGGAAGGAGCAAAATAGAATTAATCATTTAACCTCTTCACCTACTCTCTTCTTTCTTTATGACCAAGGGCTTGTTCAGCCCCAATCTCCTTCTTTTCCTCTGTTTTGGCCTCTGTTTAGTTTTTTTAGAGAGCGTATTTTATTTACACATTCAGGTCTCTGTTTTAGACAGAGAACTGGGAGGGACTAACGAAGTTCATAACAGTAAACACTTAGACTTGTATCAGTAAGAGCAGGGGGAGCCAGAATTCAGACCTATGAACCCTTTTTATTTTTGTCATTATGAAGTACATTTTGTTTCTGTCTTAGTACACTATTAGAGTAAATTTTGCCTTAGGGACTGCTAGTATGAGGGGAATACAAATACACAAGTTTTAATTTTAATCAGCCTGCTTTATTCAAGGCCCATTTGGCATTTTTTAGCCCATTTGGCATTTTTTCCGAGTTCTTAATTCCTAGTTGTTACAAACTAGGCCAGGCTAAATCTTTGTTTGAAAAAAAAAAAAAAAAAGTGTGGGGTGGAAGACGATTGGGGTTTAATATTGGGGTTTAAGGGAGTTTGTTAAATACACACACCCCAAGTTAAGATTCTAACTTTGTGTTGTGCGAGGTTCCATCTTTGTTTCCCACAAATTAGGAGTCCTGAATCCTGAATCACTGATAGACCTGATAGACCTTGTCCAATGACACCTGTGGCCCAGATCATTCCGGGGCCAAACCAAGCCGGACCTATGAGATCGACTTGGGCTCAGTAAGGGTGGTGAGCCAGCCAGAACGCTGACGGTTCCCGCTTCACCAAAAACAAGGAGAGGTGGGGGACAGACTGTCATGTACAACAGACAATCCAAGTCTGGACCATTACTAGCAGCCCTCACAGCCTGAGGAGCTGAGCTGTATGAAGGTGAGGTAACCATATGGACTGACTCATAGGAAAAAGGACACTTGACTTTGGGACTTTGGGGTCACAGGGAGGTACAGTACAGACAGCCTAGAATGGCTGACAACATCAAACCACAAGGCATGAAACAGCAGTATCAGTCTTTAAACCCCTGCAGTTTTTCACATGTAACAACTAGGATGGTTGGAGGAATGGAGAGGACCAAGCAACACAACGTGCTGTCTACATCCATGACTACAACAATCAGGAGCCATTCGCCAGGACATGGGGAAATCAGGGAGCAGAGGGGAGTTGTATTTTCATTTACTTTATTTCTTCTTGTTTTATCATTTCATTTCAGGTTTGGGTCATAGCAATAATCCAGCAGAGCCTTATTGGTTATTTTTGTTAATTGTTACTATACTTCAAGGGCACTTGGGGTTTTATTTCAGCGAATTTGAAATGTCTGTGAAACAGACAGTCTTTACTCACTACTCGATTTAGAACTTGCTGGCCAGTGAACAATATCTTTGGAACAGATTAAAACAACTTAATTAGACGAACAACCAAATTCACCACACTTTAAATTTCTTTCCATATTCTGATTTCAAACCATGATTCATAGTTGTTTTAAGTTGGTGTGATCTTTTTACAAGACTGAAACATTTTTGTTTCGGACATTTAAGTAATGATCCCACCATCTCTTTAATTGTTCAGTGTAATTTTTTGTATTGTTGTTGGGGCCCAGGAGAATAGTTTAACTGATGCAGTGTTCTGTCTTGTCCTTTTCTCCTATTAAGACGGTGTGGCAGAACTCTAGCTCAATACATGGAGACGAATTGGGAACAAGCATGTGAAGTGAAACCTCCTGCAACTTTTCCCTTTGGCACCTTTTGGGTTCCAGAAACAGAGTTCTGGCATAACATTTTTGTTTGGGGAAGGCGGAAGGCCTGACCACCACCTTGTTATGTCTGGAACACATCTCCAATCCAACGGTTAG
The DNA here is from genome assembly GCA_016801105.1 of Esox niger. Classification (NCBI taxonomy): domain Eukaryota; kingdom Metazoa; phylum Chordata; class Actinopteri; order Esociformes; family Esocidae; genus Esox; species Esox niger. The sequence continues at coordinate 5,668 of JACXGJ010013607.1, read as the reverse complement.
AGATAGTAAAAAACACAACATGAAATTGAACCTTGAGTCTTGTGCCCAACAGCAACAGCTGTGTAGCACAGAGTCGCTCACTACAGAAGAAGATGAGACTGTGTACAGCATCAAGACTGAGGCAAAGAGGCCTTTTGGTTCAAAGTCAATGGACGAGGACAACAACGGGACTATGTGCCAGGTAGATGGAGAGGACTGGGGAGTAACTTCACAATTAAATTTAGACTTTGACATGTATTGGGATAGAGGTTGCGCTATATCAGGTCAAATGGAGCGGGAAGTCAAAACTTATCACTAGAACATACTAGCTAAATTAAAATCCAATGGGAGTAAAAGTTAAAATCAGTATGGGTAAGGATACATAGATTGGCTGAAACGAAAATTCTACCAGGACAAAATGCAGAGACTCCATAGGAGTCTCCATTCCTCCAATAGCCCAAACAAATCCAGCCAACCAGGAAAACAGCGTTGAAGATAACTGATCTTCCTTCTGCGAAGCAAGCAACAACTTTTTGACAATAGGCCTCAGCTGTTGGCCCCAATGAACAACACAACAGCAAAGGACAAAGCTGGCAAATCAATCAAAGAGCAGGGAGAGCCGGTCAGCTCCTCTTCTACGGCCTTGGTATGATTGCTGCGATCCTGGTCTGCCTACTGGTGGGGACTCTGTGGGCCGCCAAGAGTGGGCCTGGAGACTTGGCCAAACCGAACAACGTAACTGCACCTACACTGCACCTCAACACTTTCATCCATCATTCACACACTCCAGCAACACATTTTGGGGAACACAAAGTCCAAGGGGGAAGGACAGACCTAGCAGGGACCTTAGCGGTAGGACACGACAATGTTCATTGACAAAGTTACACCTAAATTGCAATAATATCTCAGGCATGAAGGCAGAGTATCTCGCCCTGGGGATCCAGGGGTTTACGACAGGGGTATACTGTATCGCAGGAGAACTCCCTCACAGATTTTACGCTGTATGCATGTTCTTCATTATTACAACTTCAGAAAAGGAGCTAGTCAGGAACAAGTGGCGTTCATTGGTCGAGGTATCCAGGTGTGATGGTCCACCATCAGCAGGGACCGAGGAGTCCAAAGGAGAAAAGGGAGGACCAATTCTCGTTCCGTCCTTGCCCCGATTCATGACCCAGTCTAGACCAGAGGTAAGAAATAGAACTATCTTCCCTCCATTAGTGAACCCTACCATTTGCAGTTGGGACAGGACAGCCCATATAGAATGTTTGTTCACTCCAGGGTCTCCTTTGACTGTTGTAAGTCTCTTATCTGCTTCACCTAAATCTTCCACCCAAATGTGTAGAACAGCTTCATGGGATCAGGAAAAGAGGGAAGCAGTTATAGGCAACGATTGCTCGGAGGAAGTAGTAATAACCCATGTAACCGTAAGATATGAGGTGCGAATAATATTCTCTGTAATTAACCCATCCATACTAAACATTGGGACTATATTCTACTGTACTTTCTCCACCCCCATAGGAGCTAAAAAAACGGAAAATCGAGTTATACACCCTGGCCACCAGGTGGTATTGATAAACAGTAACGGGTCCAAGGTAACCAACACACTCTATGATGCACCCAAAGGTACTGACCACAATACCATGCCATAATCTCTTAATATCCAGGACCATGCCGTTAAAGGTAGGACCAGTAACCTATATAGCCGGCTGGCTCTTGCCCATGCGAGAGCCATCGGGGGAGGGAAATGTATAATATGTGGGCTAATGCCACTCAGCTCCACTTTGGGGGTGCCCCTTATATCTGTTCCAATCTCTGACTGTGAAACACGTGCCTTGTTATTTCCGAATAGTACCCAGCCGGACAGTAGATGTGGACCAAATCTTATGGTGAAGGATAACATTGGATGCGAAGAGACATCCACTCTGTGTTATTCTTGTTAGAAACAGGCTGTCCCAGTAACTATTACGGTCCCGAAACCTTTGATCTGGTGTATTCACCGGGATGGAACAGGGTCAGTGCTATTGGGGCACTCCCTCTGTCACACAGTCATAGGTATGGTAGCATACGTTCCCACTGTGTCCGCAATGACCCGATCAAATTCATCCCTAAGACGCGCGGAGGATGGAATAGCCACTCCACTTGCTCTATTAACTGTAGCCCCTGCTTGTGACATAGCTGCCTTGTCAGGCACTTATTGGGTGTGTGGTAACCAGGCTTACGATTTTCTACCTAGTAACTGGGCTGGCACTTGTGGATTGGCATACATCATTCCCGCAATGCGGGTCTCAGATTTTTTCCCTGTGGTTGTCAATAGTAGCCATTGGCCATCCTGTGACCTGTCCTGGCTGACCCATAAGCAGACATGGGGCACTAGAACGATGGGCACGCTATTGCCCATGTATGGTGTGATGCAGTCCTTGGATCAGGTGCGTGATTTGGCTTTGGAAGTTGAACATCTTGCTAACGTGACCGCTAGGGCCAGTAATCTGATCTCCCAGGAGCTGGGAGCTGTGCCCTTGCTCGCTCTCCAGAACAGGGCGGCTTTAGACTATTTGTTTGCCTCTCAGGGAGGAACCTGTGCTCTGATAGGACAGGAATGCTGTACAATTATACCAAATTACAATTCTACCTTTTCTGACCTTGTTGATGAAATGATTCAAGTTTCCCACCAGGCACATAATGAGGACATCCAAGGACCTCTCTCTTGGATTGGATGGCTGAACTGTGGGGACAATATTGTTGGGTAGTTTTTGAATGGATTGGTGTAATCGTTATAATCATAGTGGCCATAGGCCTGTTAGCACGCCTCCTACGGCTGTTGTCAAGTAGCCCTGAACACATTATGTTACAAGAAGAATCAGTTTGGCATATAGTTCAGAGACATGGCCTAGTTTAGGACATCCCAAAGTTAAGACTGATTTACTGATACTGATTTACTGATGCTCACATATACTGACTGCCTCACAAGTCCATGCCAAGGTAAAAGACACATAGTTAACCTGGAGTTGTCACGATGGTATACATCAAACCCAGAGGGGGCCTTGGACCAGCATGGCAGAAAGGAGAGGGCGACTACGATGATCATCGGTGGACCACGGGAAGAAGAAGAAGAATTTGTATAGATTGAACAATAATCTTTATAACCATAACATCTGTCATGATCGTCAGTGTTTGATTCTGTTGTAATGGATTTAAATATAATTATAACCTCCTGGTCCTTAAGACCAGATAGTTTTGCATTAAAATAATTAAACGTAAAGAAGCACATTAATGCATTTTGATACTGGAATAAATTAATTTGTTTTGTTGTCCCTAATGGGACAAAAGGGAGGAATTGTTGAGGATTAATTTATTACCATATCCTGATTTATCCATTATTCTGTTAATTCAATGTAATAAATGGACTGTTTAGACTGGGCCTATATTTTGCTTTAGACTGTTCATGGTTGCCACGTATAGAAGCAGACTTAGGTCAGCATGCCCTGTTATTAGATTTTGTTATGGCCTGGACTGAAGGAGCCAGGCCTAAAACCTATCTTATCTATGGTCCTGTACAGATGGCTTCAAGGTGAAGTTGTCTGTGTCTCCTCTGTTTCTCCCATTCGGGTAGGACAGAGACCAGGGGTAGCTCAGGTTAGGGGGTGTGTTTACTATGACCTAGAACTTTGGTTGCCATGACAATGTAGAGTTCTGTCTAGTTTTACGATTAGTATGACGCCTTGTTTTGTATGTATGTTATAGCATAAGAGATAATATTTGCAGGAGCTAGCCAGGGGGGTATAAAAAGGAGAAAGCCATAATGAAATGCGAAGCAGTCTGTCATGGCATTACCCTGTTCATCTTTTGTAATGTTGTGATGATTGTTCCCGTGGATCCACGTAATTAAACTTGAAATAATCAACTGTTATTCGAACGACTGAGAAGTTCTTTATTTGAATAAATCGCGAACATAAAACATTTTTCCACAATGCACTCCTTATTGAATGGATTATAGATCCATCCCTACCACCAATTCTCTAGTTTTTCATGTCCGTCCTGAAAAGATGGCCAGTGCAGGTTCAGGATGGGGCCTCCTGTGACCGTATTTGTCATTGTTCTGCTTTCACTCATGGTGTCACTTTCCATTGACTTAATGAAGTGAAGGCAGGGGGGATGTATGATATGATAATTGATTATGATTGGAAAGAGTTGAGCTAAGGGCTCAAGGCAAATCAAATTGGTAATTATAAGGAGTTCAATAAAAAACTGAGTTTTCCTGTTTGCAGAGTTATAACGTATCATCTGCATCTGTTATGTTTTACATTTTCCATTTACAGTAGGTTTTTAATTGGTTTATTTGTAGATTGTATTGTTTGATGTAATGTCTAACAGTTTTATGGTTGATTAGAGTTGATCTAATCATTTCTTATTTCTTAATTTGTCTGAACAGGGTGAACGTTTCACTCTGATGATGGAACTTTTGAGATCCACAAGTTTTCCGGACTGATCTATTGTCTTCATTGTTGGAAGTTGATGGAACAATACCCAGTGGATGAAAGTCCGATGGACAGTTGAACCACACTAATCGTTGTTTTGCAGTTATACATTCAACAGATTGGGACATCACAACCCCTCAACTGATGATGCATCACGTCACTGACTGGACACAGACAACTGTGTGTGTGAGTACCAGCAACATGTTCAAGAAGGATTTCAACAAAAACACTGGTTGAATCGGTTTCAAATCTTCCTGACCACTCACATGGCAGAACGATGCCAGTGTCAGATCACTTGGCTTCACACTTCATTTCTAGATGAATCATCGACGTCGAGATGAGAGGAGAATCCACCTGAAGGACTCCACATGCTACAGGTCAGAGTGACACGGGACAGTTGCCTGGACAGGTCGCATGGTTCCATCACAGTGGGAGACACTGTTGTGGTGTTAATCTTGAATTTGTGAAGTTTTGGAAATTGACTGTTCTACTACACACCTACACTTAATTGTTAGGATAACCAGGCAATTTGCTGGGTACATATCACACTGACTGCAATAACTGACATCGGATCTTTTCATCACTGATGCAAGACAAATAAAACTGAAGACGAGAACTAAAGGACACTTGATTGAAAACTAACGTTTTTCATTACAATCGAAGATTTTCCTTAATGAACTGATATGGTGATTTTGTATGTATGAATGTTTGTTTCTCACAAGAGAGGTGAGAAACTCTGTACGATGACAATCCCAATATTGGATTTTGGTGTATTTGTGATGATGCTTAATGATCTACATTATGACTGCAATCATGGTATGTTTGGATAGTGAATAGTTCCCTATTATAGGTGGTCCCTGTCAAAGGTAGATGTTTTCCCTATTTTACAGTTAGAATCTTTCACAGGTACAACCGGATATGCATAAGTCTTTTGTATGAAATTGCCGCATGGATCATGATACGGACAAGGGGGGTTTTGATTGTTCAATGGACTTGGGGAAATGTTTCATCATGATGTCATGTTTTTCGACAGATTTTCAGCTGAACACCGTTAACACTGATAGTAGCCTGTTGATGTCAAAATGTTTCTCAACCCTTATAATCTGAGATGGGAATGGGATTGATGACTGTCATACATTGAGTTATGTGTCGGAGTGTGGTGTGTCAATTGTCTTGTTTACATTCATTTTCATTTGAGGAACAATAAGACCTCA
>JACXGJ010013606.1:0-16008 GCA_016801105.1 Esox niger | reverse complement strand
TGTAATTTCTTTCAAAATTATTTTATAAGGGTTTATTTCTAGGTACAGGAAGTGACTTTTATTGGGGTGTCTATATTTTTTGAGCTTCTATTATTTATTTTATTCATTTATTTCAACCTAAAACACTGTAATATCACTATAAAGGCATGGAAATATCAGAAAATAACTATCCCACAAAACTCCATACATATTTGAAAAAAAAATTAGCATAATATTTTGAAGAAATTGGTATCGTAAAAATTGTTTTTGCCATTCTAAGAGATGAGGAGTCAAAATATTTTCCAAAAAGTCAGTTTTTATGTGTTCCTTTGGTAGCCCAAGGGGCTGTGAGCACCTCAATGCATCATAATAGATTATATCTGTTACAGAAATGATTCTAGGACCCCAAATGTGCAAGTAGTGCAATCCGGACCTAATATAGCCTGGATCTATAAGGGTTAACAGGCTCCTCTGTCCTCCACTTGTTACCTGTATTAATGTTTGAACAAGACTAAAGGAAAGAGCTGTCAAAGGACATCAGACACAAAATTGTAGACTTGCACCAGGCTGGGAAGACTGAATCTGCAATAGGTAAGCAGCTTGGTGTAAAGAAATCAACTGCGGGAGCAATTATAAGAAAATGGAAGACATGCAAAACCACTGATAATATCCCTCGATCCGGGGCTCCACGCAAGATCTCACCCCGTGGGGTCAAAAGGATCACAAGAACGGTGAGTAAAAATCCCAGAACCACACGGGGGGACCTTGTGAATGACCTGCAGAGAGCTGGGACCAAAGTAACTAAAGCTACCATCAGTAACACTACGCCGCCAGGGACTCAAATCCTGCAGTGCCAGACGTGTCCCCCTGCTTAAGCCAGTACATGTCCAGGCCGCCTGAGGTTTGCTAGAGAGCATTTGGATGATCCAGAAGAGGATTGGGAGAATGTCATATGGTCAGATGAAACCAAAATAGAACTTTTTGGTAAAAACTCAACTCATCGTGTTTGGAGGAGAAAGAATGCTGGGTTGCACCCAAAGAACACCATACCTACTGTGAAGCATGGGGGTGGACACATCATGCTTTGGGGCTCTTTTTCTGCAAAGGGACCAGGACAACTGATCTGTGTAAAGGAAAGAATGAATGGGGCCATGTATCGTGAGATTTTGAGTGAAAACCTCCTTCCATCAGCAAGGGCATTGAAGATGAAACTTGGGTGGGTCTTTCAGCATGACAATGATCCCAAACACACCGCCCGGGCAATGAAGGAGTGGCTTCGTAAGAAGCATTAAGGTCCTGGAGTGGCCTAGCCAGTCAACAGATCTCAACCCCATAGAACATCTTTGGAGGGAGTTGAAAGTCTGTGTTGCCTAGCGACAGCCCCAAAATGTCACTGCTCTAGAGGAGATCTGCATGGAGGAATGGGCCAAAATACCAGAAACAGTGTGTGAAAACCTTGTGAAGACTTACAGAAAACATCTGACCTCTGTCATTGCCAACAAAGAGTATATAACGAAGTATTGAGATTAACTTTTGTTATTGACCAAATGCTTATTTTCCACCATAATTTACCAATAAATTCATAAAAAATCCTACAATGTGATTTTCTGATTTTTTTCCTAATTTTGTCTCATAGTTGAAGCGTACCTATGACCATCATTACAGGCCTCTCATCTTTTTAAGTGGAAGAACTTGCACAATTGGTGGCTGACTAAATACTTTTTTGCCCCACTGTATCTCTAACAAAAGAAAATCACAAATTCTGCCAAATGGATGAGGTAGGCTACTTGGCATAAGGATGGCTAGAGGTGTTATATACAAACATTAAATCAGGGTTCATCTGTAATTCATGTACATCACAGTTGTTTCCAAATTTCCCTATGAGAATATGCTTTGGTTGAAACATTAATGCTTTTCTTAGATTAGCAAAAACATTAAATAATGAAAACTTACCACAACCCAAAGAAAAGTGTTAGTAGGTGGATTCATACAACAGAACTAGGGGAGCCATGGCTAGCATTCTCCTTTGATATTTTTTTTGTATTGAGAAAGGAGTGCGGGACACACAACCATTGCACAAATGCATGTGTAGACTACTGTGCTAAACTAGCACAGAGTAAACACAATTCCCGACATGAATGCAAACTCTTCAATGACATATTGAAAAATATGTATATAAATATATAAACACTCAGGACCACAGTTGTGGTCAAAAGTATACATACAAGAACATGTATGTCATGGCAGTTTGAGTTTCCAATAATTTCTACAACAAATTTTTCTGTGATTGAATCATTGAAGCACGTGTCTTTTTCACAAAACACAGTCATGAAATTTGGTTCACTTGACTTTATTATGGGTCTCCTGAAAATGTGACCAAATCCAGTGTCAAACATATACAAACAGCAACTTCATTACACTCAAACGGCATGATGGGCAAGTCTATGGAGCTCAGCATGGATCTGAAGAGGCAGATCATTGACTTGAACAAGTCGGGAAAGTCACTTGGAGCCATATCAAAGCAGCTACAGGACCCAAGAACCACTGTACAAACAATTCAAAGTATAAAGTGTTCAATAAAGGGCTCAGTTGTGTCAATGCCAAAATTAGGAAGACCACTCAAGCTTATCAACTGGTGCTGATTGAAAATTGGTCAGGATGGTCAGAAGTAGACCAAGAACCACCAAAATGCAGGTCTGCATTGAATTAGAAGCTGCTGGAACCCAGGTGCCAGTATCTACAGGTAAGCATGTTTTCATCGCCATGGGCTGAGAGGTTGCCATGCAAGAAGAAAGCCCTTGCTCACATGGAAAAAGGGCCTTCTGGAGGAAAGTTCTGTGGTCAGAAGAAACAAAAATCAAGCTGTTTGGTGGAGAGGTGGTGAGGCTTTTAACCCCCAAGAACATCATACATACCATCAAGCATGGTGGTGGTAGTATTATGCTCTGGGGCTGTTTTGCTGCCAGTGGAACAGACTTCCATAGAAAGTGAAAGGAATAATGGATTACCTTCAAATTCTTCAGGAAAACCTAAAATCATCAGCCAGAAGGTTGGGCCTTGGACGGAGTTGGGTGTTTCAACAGTATAATGACCCCAAACACACAAAGGTGGTAAAGGAATGGCTAAATCAGGCTAGAATTCAGGTTTAAGAATGGCTTTCCCAAAGTCCTGACTGGAACCTGATCGAGAACATGTGGACTTTGCTGAAGAAATAAGTCTTTGTCAGAAAGCCAACAATTTTAGCTGAACCGCACAAAACATGTCAAGAGGAGTGGTCAAAGACTCAACCAGAAAATGGCCAAGGGACATTAAACCAAATATTAACATATTTTTGAGCCTGTAGATTTGGTCATATTTTCAGAAGACCCATAATAAAATCATACAGGAAACAAATTTCACAACTGTTTTTTGTGACTCCAATGATTCCATCATTCCAAGAGAAGCTCATCCATGCTTTTATCTCTAGTAGGGTTAAATACTGTAAAGGCCTCTTAACTAGACTCCCCAAAGACTGTAAAACAGCTGCAGCTCATTCAGAATGCAGCTGCTAGAATGTTAACCAGGACCAAGAGGACAGAGCACATCACTCCAGTTCTTAAATCTTTGCATTGGCTTCCGGTCAGTTACAGAACAGACATTAATGCGGTGCTTCTAGTTTATAAATCTCTGAATGGTTTAGGACCCGAATACATTTCTGATATGTTTCAAGAATATAAACAGAGCAGGGCTCTTAGATCCATGAACTCAGGTCAGCTAGTAGAGCCCAGAGTCCAAAATAAACATGGAGAAGCTGAGTTTAGCAGTTATGCTGTACACAACTGGAATAAACTACCAGAAGATCTTAGATGTTCACCAAACATGTCAATTTTTTTATCCAGGCTAAAACACTTCTCTTTTCACGTGCCTATGCCTGAGCTCTAAACTTAACCAAACTGTGATCCCTATAGCTTCCTATGTTTTTATAAATGCACTGTTTAGCCTTACAGCTTTTATAGCTTCCTATTTTTTATATTTTATTTATATTTTCTTATTCTATGTTTTATTATTATGCTGTATTTAATATTTCTCTTCTTGATTTATTTTGTTATTAAATGTAGATCTTTGCCATCTTTCACCAATTGTAATGCAAGTTCTGGTGCTATGAGAGGAATAATCTCTGTGTATATGCAACAATCTGCTGATGATGGATCTGACTGTTTTGATTCTATTGCATTATTTCTATTGTCACTGCAAAGCTCATTGAATTGCCTCTATGTATGAACTGTGCTATACAAATAAACTTGCTTGCATCACAGTAAAATAAGAGTTGAAGTAATTATTGGAAACTCAACCTGCCATGACATACATGTCCTTTACAAGTGTATGTAAACTTTTGACCACAACTGTATGAGTAGGCGGCATGGACAGTGAAAAAGTAACAAAGACGCCTGTCGTAACCAGATTTATTGATTACTCGGAGAGTGGTCATACTAGGTGGCTGTATATCGATTATCCCATGCGCATGTAAAAATGACAAAATCTTTATAGAACTTTGGACTGAAGACCGATATAATTTTCCTTTACAAAATGTACATCAATGGGGAATGAACGCAACTATTGAAAATTAATAAAGGTCAATGGGGAATGAATGAGGTTCAATGGGATATAAATGGAGGTCATTTGAGAATGAAGGAGTCTAAGAGTTATGAATGTGGGGTCTATAGGGATAAAAAGGGACTAAGTGGGGAAAGATTTGAAGTTGGGTGCCATGCAGGTCCTGGAAGGACAGGACCATGCAATTTTTGCATGCGGTTATATTTTAGTTTTTTTAATAATCACTGAAACTAACCTGTATATGTAAACTTGTATACGCAGGGCCCAGCTGTGAAAGATACCATGTTCTCATTCTGTATTCACAGTTGAAATAAAGTTTGAATAACATTATTATATTATTATATTAATAAAAATTATTCTAGTAGGCTCTCAACTTTCCACTAAATCTGGTGATTTGTTTTTGCAATAACAGAAAACATATTTAAAAAGAATAGCCATTGTACAGTAGAGTGCTAGCACTCTTCCCATTGCCACAGTTCTAAATGTGAGACTCTAATCAATTGGGTGATTTAACTAGTCACATTTAAAAAGAATAGGCTAAACCTATGCACAATAATACGGTTTTCAATTCCGTACTCTTAAAACAGTAATGCTGAAAGGCTTTGTGCAAGTTTGTCAGCCCTCAGGAGCCCCCTATTAGCCTGGGGCCCCAAGCAGTTGCCTGCCTTACCTGTCCACAAGCTACACAACTAGTTCTGTGGATCTACAACATGTATGTAGTCTGCAGCACAATAAGCATCTTTTGGAAATTTCGGGAAAATTGAAACATACCGTAACTCTGGTTTACATGTGTGTATTGAAACCTATCCAAACGGTTGGATAACATACCGTGTACCATTGCATCCCTAGTAAATACACTGCTAAAAAATCAAGGGAACACGTAGTCATTACTGTATAACACCAAGTCAGTTAAGCTTCAGTGATGCCAAACTGTCCAGTTAGGAGGCATATGCGATTGTGAATCAATGTCACCTGTTTTGGTGCAAATGATAGTGACAACAGGTGCACTGGAGAGGCAACAGAAAGACAACCCCAAAAAAGGGAATGGTTTATCGGGTGGTGTCCACAGACAATTACTCTCTGCTTATCTTCCCTGACTGATTCATCTCTAGTTTTGCATTTTGTAGGCAGCAGTTCCTGGATGACGAAGGCACTGATGCCATTGACTATCCCTTCACCAGACTAAAATCAAATTGAGAACCTCTAGGATGTTATGCATTGGTTCATCCGACACCGCCAATTAACGCCACAGACTGTCCAGGGCCTCACTGATGCCCTGATCCAGGTCTGGGAGGAGATCCCTCAGGACACCATCCGCTGCCACATCAGAAGCATGCCCATACGTCACAGTGCATGCAGGCCTGTGGGGGCCATACACACAACTGAGTCACATTATGAGTTGCTGTGATGAAGTTCGCACAAGTTAGAACAGCCTGTGATTTTAGTTTTTGATTTTGGTTTCAAATGACCGTTGTTACATCATTTTGGTCTTAATGAATTACACAGTGTACAGAAAATATATGAATCTTTTATATAATTTGTTCATGGAGAACTGATGTGTGATTAAAGGGCTGCTTTTTGAGCAGTGTATATTAATGAATGGATCTACGCACTTTTAACGAGGTCCAACCTAATTTCTGGTAAAGGATGCAGTGCATTGTAACTGTCAAATTTAAGAAAACAAAAGGCACTATGATAAGCTGAATTAAGCAACTACCTTCAGAAACCACGCCCGGTGACATTGACATTTTTCCTACAAGGTCTTGGTGATGCCAGGTTTCTGGTTTAACTGAAAAGTGATATTTAACTGCTCAGCGTTGAATTTATTTTAGAAAAAACAGTGTAACTTACTAGGTGGTCTAGTTTAGAATTTTTTATTGGTTCTTGACTAACCCATGTATTTTTCTCTGATAGCGGAAGAGAAACAAAAAATAGTTGGGGAAAACAAAAAACTAAAAGGATAAGAGATAATGTGGTACAGGACACCAGTTGCGTTTAGGCAGAAAGATATTAACAGTGGTTAGCAGTAGTAACCTACCTTTTATCGGATAGTGGGAAGACGGAAAGAAAAATAACAATCTGGTGGCTGCTATCGGGTGTCTCCAGTGAGAAGCACAACATGATGAACTGGTGTTCCTAGCCATCAATTATGAATGAATGTGTTGGAGGAAGGGTGTTTGTTTACCATGAGTTGCTGAGGATTCCCCTCATTCCTCCATAGTTGGGGTTGCCATACTTCATGTAGTATCTACTCTTCCTTGCTGCACCCAGCTCCTTCTTATCATCTGAACACACAGGGAGAGGGTTTAAGAATGCTAAGCCTCAGATACAGTGGAGTATAATCCTTCCACTCCACATCATAATCACTTGAGGCTACCTAAAGTAAGCAAAAATACACACAGAAAGGCATTGCCAGATTGCCTTTTTAGGCAGGTGAAGTAAAATATATATTTTATATCTAATGCATTTTGCTAGTGTTCTATAATTCAATACATCTAGTTGATTAGGATTACAATACATGTGAAGATACTGTCAAACTGCATTTGTCTGCATTTCATGTTTGCAGCATCACAAACTTTGCACTTGTTTATACATGCGTGTCCCCATTTTTTTTGGGGGGGGGACACGCATGTTTATAAGATCGCTTTCATTGATGGTTGTTTGGACCAAGGCCATTCTATTCAGTGTTTCTCAACCCTGCTCCATCCCCTTGCCCTGCATGTTTAAGATCTCTCCCTGCTCTGTTTCACCTGATTCAAATGATCAGCTCATTATCAAGTCCTTCATGAGCTACATCAGGTATGTTAGGACAGGGAAAGATCTAAAACATGTACAGCAGGGGGCACCCAGGAGCAGAGATGAGAAACACAGATATAAATAATCCACAAGTTGATTTAGCAAATTAGCTGCAATAACTACATGCTCAAGGCAACAGTAGCATAGAGTAATGGATTTCTAATCTCTTTGCGGAACCCCAGATGTTCTACATTTCCTGAACTAGCAGTGTTTTCTCTAATAATGGCTTGAGGAATTGTGGCTAAGCTGAATCAGGTGTGCTACAACAAGCACATATTTAAACACTAAGCCATAGAATATATAAATCCCCTGACTAACAAAGCTAGAAGAACCAACAAAGTATATATAGTTGACTTACCATGAGTGGCAAACCTCAGGAAGAGTTTGTTGCCCTTGAAGGGTTTGGTGGCCGGGCGTAGGTCATTCCGGAGCAGAGACTCACTCTCTGTTTGAGACAGCAGGTCCACCTAAAACATATACTCAGGTAAACAACATTGAGTATTTCCATACATAAATGGATTGACACAGACAATCCTATAAATTATTAATTATTCTGCATTTGATACTAATACAATATAGACCAAATACATTAAACTAACTTCACAGTTAATGTATAGTGCTATTTTAATGTATGTTTGGTCCACAGATAAAGTAGACACTGCATAGGCAGGGGCTAATGGGAATCCTAATAAAATACATAATTTTACCTCTGTGTTCTCAGGTTCAGTTTTCTTATCGGTCTCTGTCTCTCCCTCACTCTCACTGGCTTTCTCCTCACTGCTCTTCTCTTTCACTATTTTCTTCTCGTCGTCATCGTCATCGTCATCATCATCCTCATCCTCATCATCATCCACTTCTCCCTCTTCATTATCAGAGCCTTGCTGTCTGCGAGCTGAAACGAATTGCAAATTGTGACAAACCAGAACTATAGGATATGACTAAAAGTGACATCCTTGATGACCAATAACTTAGAATTACCTACATCAACACATAACCCATACAAAGATATTGATCACTAGAACAAATACGGGACAGTATATGGACACTGGTCAATTTTTTTTCAAATTATCTTACCAAGAAAATGTTTGAGACATCACAGGCTAAATGTAATTAGTTTCCACAATTTGTTGAAATTGCTTTTGAACACTATGCTCTACATACAGTGGCTCTCTAAATTACTCATATCCCTTTGAAATTCCTGCGTTTCATTGTGTTACAACATGACTTTTTTTATTTAATTCAAGAATTTTGCAACTGAAACTGAAAACCTACATCCATAGTGAAAAATTACCACATGCGGTTGTAAATAAATAAACACAAAACAGAAAATGATTGTAAGAGGGTCAATTTCCTAGAGTGCATAGACCTGATTCCACAGCATAGACCTGATTCCAATTGAGAAAAAAAAAAATGAAAATGTATGTTCCCTGAAGAAGAATGTACAAAGCTGGTAGAAAATGATCTAAATACACTCATGGTTGTAACTGTCATTTTCTGCACACTACCGATCAAAAGTTTTAGAACAACCCAATTTTTTACTTTCTATTAAGTTTAAGTTCAGAGGTTCCAAAAAAAGTTGAATAGTTACAGTGGGTATAGAAAGGAATCACCCCCCTGTAAAATAATCACATTTTGTTGCTTTGCAGCCTGAAATGAAGACAGACACAGTTTTTGTTTCATTCAGCTGTATTTACTCAGCACAACATATAACATCCAAGTGAAAGATATAACACCAACATAAAAAAAACAATCACTGAGTTGGAAAAAGGATCACCCCCTTGTTTCAGTATTTTGTTGAACCACCATTTGCTTTAATTACAACCATTAGTCTGTGGGGATATGTCTACTAACTTTGCACATCAAGACGTTGCAATATTTGACCACTCTTCTTTGCAGAACTGATCAAGTTCAGTTAAATTTGATGGTGACCGTTTGTGGACTGCTGTCTTCAAGTCATTCCACAGATTTTCAATGGGGTTTAAGTCTGGGCTCTGACTAGGCCATGCAAGGACATTGTGATGACAATTTTATCGATAGAAACTCTTAAAGGAGTAAGAACAGATAAAACTCTTGGCACAATTAGCAGTTTATTTGCAAATAGAGAGACGCGTCAAAGGCTTACAGAATAATCATTTGAGGAGCCTCTAAAGAATAAATACACAAACAGGCAGTATTTATTACAGTTTAAAGGGGTGTGGTAAGAGGCCACCCATCAATCTTAGGTCACACAGGTTTTACCCAAAGGGAGGGCTGTCCTCCCCCACATGGGTGACCTTTTCAACTCTTGAAGAGAAGTTGCAGCATCTGGACAAACAATAGATGCCCTGTTGGGTTATACTGACGGGCAGATTAATGAGTAACCCTATAATCTGCCGACACCAGTCAATGATGACCCCTAGGCAAATACCAGACAATAGATAAGCAAACATGTCTATAAAACACATTAGTTAAGAAATTGCCACAACATTCACCTTTTTCTCCTTCAACCACTGTGTGGTCAGTTTTGCTGTGTGCTTTGGGCCATTGACATGTTGGAAGGTAAATCTTCTTCCATTTGACAACTTTCTGGCAGAGAGCAACAGATTTTCCTCAAGAATTTGACAGTATTTTGCCCCATCCATTTTTCCCTTCTATCCTGACAAGATCTCCAGTCCCTGCTGCAGAGAAACAACCCCATAACATGATATTACCACCTCCATGCTTTACTGTAGCAATGGTTTTATTTGGATGGTGAGTTGTATTGGATTTTCGCCAGACATATCGTTTGGCATTGAGGCCAAACAATTCAATTTTAGTCTCACCTGACCATAAAACCTTTTTCCACGTGGCCTTAGAATCTTCAAGGTGCGTTTTGGCAAAGCTCAGTCATGACTGCATGTGGCCTTTTTCTTGCAACCCTCCCATACAAGCCACATTTGTGGAGAACTTGCAACCCTCCCATACAAGCCACATTTGCTGTAGGCCTCTTGGTAGCCTCTCTGACCAGTTTCCTCCTGGCTCTTTCATCCAGTTTGGAGCAACATCCTCTCCCAGGGAGGGTCTGTGTTGTAACAAATACCTTCCACTTCTTAATAAGACTTCATTGTGCTTTCCTTTCATTGTGATTCCTTTCATTGTGAATTAAGTTGTGGACAGGCACGTCAGGAGATGGATACAAAATGTTTTCAAAGGCTTTATCAGTGCCTAGAAAGGCACTGATAAAGCCTTTGAAAACATTTTGTATCCATCTCCTGACGTGCCTGTCCACAACTTAATTCCGGAGATCTTTTGACAATGCCTTGCCACCCATAGTTGATTGTTGTCTTCAGTTGTACTACCAAGGACTGAAATGCTTCAGGAAACACTTGTTTCCTGCTGAGCTAATCAAAATGACCACAATGGGTCACAGTTGAAAGTCATTTGGCTTGGTGTGCTATTGAGAAGGTGATTAACTATACCTGGTTTAGTTAAGTCATTTTTAGGAGGGGGGTTATTCTTTTTCCAACTCAGTGATTGTTTTTTTATTTGTAATTTTTTTTCCTGAAAAGTTGGTATTCTATCTTTCACTTGGATGTTATAAGTTGTAAATACAGTTGAACACAAAAATTGTTTTGTCCATCTTCATTTCAGGCTGCAGAGCAACAAAAAGTGATTATTTTAAAGGGGGGTGATTCTTTTCTATACCCACTGTATAAAAACTGCCCTTTTCAGGGAAGAAGTAATGGGTTAACAACGTACACAGTGATTCCCCCTTACTGTAATGAGAGCAGTGCTCCGCCACAGCTAAATTGATGTGCTGCCAAAGAAAAACAGAATATTTTTATGAAATACGATTTATTTTCAGCTACAATAGATTAGCATCACGCAGGCAACATTAGAGATTCAGCAGTGTGGAATATGTGGAATAATGTAGTATTCTAAATGCATTAAGAAGGTATGTTTTACTGAAAGTTAACAGAAACATCTGTGTTTAGATTATCTCTCAGTGGACCACAGTCCAACCTCAGCAATGTGGAATGTTTACTTTGACAATTTGACATAGGGTTCTATTGTGAAAATTAGATGTCTTAGGTAGACACATCCTTCAATGCATATAATCACTAGCAACCATCTTTACAGTGAAATTGCGTTCGTAAGATCGAGTTGTCAGAACGAGTTTGCAACATCATGAACAATAGACTATCAAATGCTGCAACAGAAAATTGTATTACTCTCTCCCTTGACGACCGGGTATGCAATGAATATTTCACCACTATACAAACAGCTGGTTTCTAACAGCATGTTGCCACGACCGGATGGATAATCTTATTGATTTTACTTAAGATCTACTGTTTATCAAAACTACTGAGCTAACTGCTAACTGGCTGACCAAAGCAGTTTTGGATACAGATGCACTGTGAGAGTCATAAAATAACACCAGATAACATACTGTTGTCAAGATTGCAAGAGCATTTGGGTAGTCGAACAAGACCTAGTTACTCCCTGACTAGGCCACAAATGAAATTGTGCAAATCTCTAGGCATGGATAAATTTCATAGAAACGTTGCAAGTGAAATAATGTATTTGGATGCATAAATGATGGTGCGAAGTGGACACCAACAGGATTGAAAATCAATACTGTACTAACAACACGAGAAATTAGACAAAGGAGACAATCGAAATGGATGAAGATGCATTTTGTTTGTACACCTGGTTGAACAACCGCAGTCACAAGATGGAGTCTTTCATGGGACCCCAGAATCATGGACAATTCAAGGATCTGACATGAGCTTTCAGAGTCATTGATTAAAAGTTCTTAAATGCTTATTTAAAATTTTTTATAGTAACTAATCATTCAAGAAAGCTGGATCTTATCAAGGAAACCTGATCACTTTTCTCGTTAATAGCCGTGCTTATTTAATTGAATATTAATTTGAAAAGCACTTTGATGGTACACACCATGTTTTATTAGGCATTAAAGAAATAGCCTGTTTTGTTGTGCATTGTCATCCTGTAATTTGAGTCAAACGCATTTACTGCATTAATAATGTTTTATTCCATGAGGCCTCAGCTAAGCGCTAAGGGGGGTGGGTTCCCGTCAGTGCGAGTAGGCCTTTACCAGCCCCACCACATGTTAATTTGCTGCTGTGTGCTGAGCTGTTAGCTAGTACATGTGGGGAAATCTAAACTGAGTAATAAATTTGACATTTATACAATAATGATGTTCTTATCTGGTAAAATATAATATTGTGTTTTCCTACAAAAGGTTAAAATAATGATTCTCTCAAATTTTCTTACAAAAGGATAAGTGGTAGAATGAAGAACCCACATGGTCTTTAACCTTAAGACAAACCTGCTGTGTCCCAATTTGCAGTGGTCTCTTACTATGAACCCTTCTGTTCCTCACTCAAAACCTTCCTTTTCGACTTTATCAGAAAGGAGAGAATAAGGTGCAGTGGTCTCTTAATTGTATTTACTGTACGCGGACTGATCATGCTTACTGTCATTTGTAGACAACCCGCTAAGGCCCATTCTGAGCCAGGAAAAACCCTGATCTGTTTTCTGACAACATCACAATTCTTACAAATGTTCTTCATTTCCACACTAATGTTAAGTTGCTGTGTAGATATGACAACCAGATTTTTAAAAACCGCAACAATATTAGATGGGTAGGACCATGCATTAGAGCCTACAGTTAACAAAGATATTGGCTAAGTTGAAAGAAATAACATGCCTTACTACAGACAATCTGAGGACAGTCAGATTTTTTAAATCTGTGAAAACTTACATTTCATATACATTAAACACCACATTTGGCTTTATGGCCTAACATAACTGGGTAAAGCCATGGGCTCCAAAAAGGGGGATGACGCCAAAGAAGCTCTCATTAAATCAGGGTAGGCTATTGGTAAGGGTTAAATGAGGGTTCAGACTGGTCTCACCTGTGGTAAAATGAGCATATTCAAGTTTTGGGTACACACACACACACACACACACACACACACACACACACACACACACACACGAAGAACCCACATGGGGGTATATATAATTAATATATTCAGCTAAATGTTCAGCAAAATGTTTTCCTCTAAATGGTTTAAAGGTTGAAATTTAGTTTTGAAACCAACTGAAGTGAGGGTAGTGACCAAAATTAATCCCTCATTGTTGGCGATAGAATAATATTAATGTCAATGGCACCACAGATGTGGGATCATAATATGCAGAAAAGTTGTGATTAAGGGTTTGACCGCCCACCACTATTTAAAAAAATAAATAAAAATCTAAATTGGACCACTTCCCTAAAATGTATGACGTTAATCAAGACACTTTTTGTCATGAGGTAGTTTGGCCATATACGATTTGTAAAGGAAACATGAGTGAGCAGGCAAAACAAGTCTTATTTCTTATGGGATTCAAATTAATCTGTAGGTCATTACAGAATGGCACAATCATAAATCAAAATATGGACACAAAAAATAAATGAACTGACCCCTGTTCAAAAGTCTGCGTTCCTACAGCTCTACAGCCTAAACAGTAAAACCTATAAACAGGAAACCAACCCCAAAAATTTCCCAAATGCTCAAACTCAGGTTGCTTGAGCTGGTCTTTTTAATAGCTATCATGGGTTGCACCAATACCACATTTTTTCAGACCGAGTAAAAGTATTGCCGATAAAAAGAGTACCGATACTAAGTACTCAAAGCTTCAATAGGTAGGAATGTTTCAGAAAAAAAAAACAAGTGTTGCCCCCAATAATCATGCCCCTCCTTAGGTATTGTATTATTTAAATAGTAATTTGTTACTTTTCTCTGACCTCACTAGCTAGTTTGATACTCTGAACGTGCAGGACTGGACATTGTTGCTCTCTTCTCATGCCTGTGCGATTCTTATATTGTGTGGGATTCATTGAGTCTTTTCATGCTCTTTCATTTTTTTCTGCCCATGGGCTGTCTCTGAACATTTTATTTTGCTTCTCCGGTGTTCGAGTTAGCTGTAGATGTAGTTCTGCACTGCTTTTATTAGCACACCCCTTGAACTCTGCGCTGTGTTATGTTTAACAAAGTTTAATCAAATTGCTTGTGTTTGTGTTTTTACTTTTCTCCTCCTGACAATTTATCAGAGCAGAGCTTGTACTATCTATGTTATTGCTGACATTGCAGTCTTCCCGTTCTACCAATCAGAGGCGACACATACCAGATACTGGTCTCTCCCCCACTCCAGCGCCCTTTGCAAACAGCCACCTTCCCCCACCTGCACTAACAATCTGTGAAGAGGGTGCATGGCAACTCTTTCAGAGGCAGAAGTCCAAGAAGGCTTTTGGCCCAGACGATGTGTCACCATCCTGCCTGAAAGTTTGTGCTGAACAACTGGCCCCCATTTTTACACAGATCTTCAACAGATCTCTGGAGCTGTGTGAAGTTCCCTCGTGCTTCAAGCGCTCCACAATTATCTCGGTCCCCCCAAAAAAGCTCCATCACTGGATTGAATGACAACAAACCTGTGGCAATCACATCTGTGGCCTTGAAATGCTTTAAAAGATTAGTGTTGGCCCTCCTGAAGGACATCACAGGCCCGTTGCTAGACACCCTGCAGTTTGCCTACCAGGCTAACACTTATGTGGATGATACATGGGACTGCGCTACATCCTGAAACAACTTGACGCTCCATGCACATATGCAAGGATCCTGTTCGTGGACTTCAGCTCAGCGTTTAACACCATCATCCTCCATACCATCCAGCTCACTGTGCCAGCCTCCACCAGTCAGTGGATCAAAAAAATCCTGACCAACAGGAGTCAGCAGGTGAGGCTGGGGAAACCCACATCCAGCACCCAAACAATCAGTACCGGCACCGCCCAGGTGTGTGCTCTTCCCACTGCTCTTCTCCCTCTACACCAACGACTGCACCTAAATAGACTTATCTGTCAAACTACTGAAGTTCACCGACGACACTACATTCATCGTCCTCATCCGGGACGGTAATGAGTCTGCCTACAGACAGGAGGTTGAACAGCTAGTCCTCTGGTGTCGTCAGAACATCCTGGAGCTTAACACGCTCAAAACTGAAGATTACTTTGGACATCAGGAGGAGCCCTGCAAATCTGCCCCCCATCACCATTCTAAACAGCCCTGCGCCTGTAGTGGAATCCTTCAGGTTTCTGGGATTATCTCCCAGGATCTAAAGTGGGAGCCCAACACAGATGCAATTAACTAAAAAGGACCAGCAGATGATGTACTTCCTGCACCAGCTTAAGAAGCTTAACCTGTCCAAGGAGCTACTGATCCACTTTTACACAGCTATCATCCAGTCTGCTCTCTGAACGTCAATCACTGTTCGGTTCAGTACTGCCACAAAACTGGAAACTAATATAATGGACAGACAGAACTGAAAAAAAAAGAAAATGGTGCCAACCCACCCTCCATCCAGGACTACAAAACCAGAGTCAGTAAAAGGGCAGACATCACAGCAGATCCATCACACACTGGATACAACTCGTTCCAGCCCCTCCCCTCTGGTAGGCGATACTGAGCACTGCACACCAAAACAAACAAATAAGAATAGTTTCTATCCACAGGCCATCAGGCTGATGAATAGTCAACTTCAGACACTTGTGTGTGTGTGTGTGTGTGTGTGTGTGTGTGTGTGTGTGTGTGTGTGTGTGTGTGTGTGTGTGTGTGT
>JACXGJ010013605.1:0-16010 GCA_016801105.1 Esox niger | reverse complement strand
GGCTGACAAACCAAAATAAACCACACATCCGTGTGCAAACATTCAACATAAATAGGTTCCCCAATTGGAGGCAATAACGAACACCTGCCTCCAATTGGGGAAACCAAAGCCCATAGAGGTGGCTAGAGCCATCTCCTTTGGCCATGTCCTGACTATGGCCCCAGCCAGCTCAAAGATGGCTAGGGGCATAGCCAGGACATGACAAAGTGTGAATATGAAATCTTTTATTTTTGTTAGATATTTACATTATTTTCAAATTTCATGTTTTGTAATAATAAAAAAAATGTATAGACATTTTATTGGAATTAAATTGTATGTATTTTTATTTTTTGTAATTAAGTGTCACTATATCTCAGATAAAATATACTGTATTTGGGAGGCCCCAGCATATGTTAGAGGGCTTATCTAAATATGCAAAATCCATTCAAAAAAATTCCAGTAATAGATCATCTAGATGTGCTGTTCATACATGCCTCAGCATTCAACGTCTGGATGCTCTTTCATGCAGCTTAACATTGTATTTCTAGTGCTGGTTTCGCACACATCATTGTCTTTTATACACTGAATGAGACTCATATTGGTTAACGTTTTTTTATAAGTTGTACTGCAGAAACACCCAAACTATCTTTTCTCAAAATAAATGGGAGAAGCTTTGATTATTAAATGCCCGCTTACGATTGGCTAGCTAGATATTCTGGTGCCCTGAAGGCAATCCAGATGTTTTATAAATTTCCTTCTGAATTATCTTATTTTCTATCCCTTTTTTTAATAGTTCATTGCATCTTATTTCATTTTAAATTCTTGAATGTTTCTGGATGTCAAATTCTTATTTCCACAATCACAAGTTAGCCATTGCTGTGTATATACTGTGGCTCTCCATGTTATTTTAATGTTGTTTCCCAGAACTTCTTCTATTCTTTGAAGGCCATTTTTAAATAAAACTCAAACATTGGTAACTGGTTGCCATAGTAATCCAAAATGTGCATTGCATGACCACTACAAAGTCTTTCTTTTCATCAAAAGTTTTTTTTTAAGTTTTAAATTAGTTTTCTAACACTAAGTAGGCCAAATGAAAAGCTAACACTCATGCTGCGCCTCCCATCTGCGTTCAAAGAAATAATCATGACAAATGCCAAAACAAACTTCTGGAGACCGAAATTTGAAAAAATTGGTGCCTCAGGGCTTCTGAAATAACTTCTTCCACTGACACAGTTAACATGGGAATGGGTGGCTAGGTGGCATTGTATCAGAATCAAAGCACATAAGACAAACAACAAATTCTCTAACTCTAAACCTTGACCACAGAGACTCATCCAAATTAATGGGTTACCATATTTAGGCTTATACCATTTGCATTTAACTATTTGATTGTATGAGATTTGTAGAGTTTTGATTGGGTGATTAACAGTGAAACCTTCAAAACAGGTTTTCACAATGCCAACACCTTTGAGTGTTTCACAGTACATTTGAAACCCTGTGTGTCATAACAATTACACTAAGCTTGACATTCATGTACTAAAAAAGAGAATGAAAAGACAGGATATAAGAAGTCTAGAAAGAACAAGAGTGAAAGAGTGATCGAGTAAGAAATAGGCAGACCGAGTAAAAGGTGAAGGGAATGAGATGCAGAAAGGGGAGTAGCGACAGAGATGGAGTGAGAGACAGGAGCGTCAAAGTTTGCAGCATAATCCCATTGCTCTGCTGCTGTGCAGATTGTAGCTAAAGGCAAAGCAGTCAATCAAACACACTGTGGCCAGTTCAGCCCCAGATGGCTGCAGTGTGTAGGTGCATCTGTGTGCACGTGTGTGTGAGACTGGACATAGGTGAACGTGTGTGTCTTTGCGCATATATGCATGCGTACAAACGAAACGGCCTATTTCACCAAACCTAGACTAGCCAACTGTTACAACGAAGCAGTCTCAGCTACATCCAGACACACACCTACCACGCACAGAGACACACTCCAATGTGTACTACTCACCCACCAATCCCACTGGAGCTGCTTTCACCTTCTTGGGGGCATTAGTTGTTGGCAGAGTCAGAAACCTCAGTCAGTTGTGTGGCCGGTGCAGGTTGTCTGCCAAGTTGCTGTAACTACAGTTGAGGGACAATGAGGAACGGATGCACCTCGTCTGATGCTTCAGCCCACTCCTCCAGGCTCACAGTCCCAAATCAACAAAGGGCCATGCTCAGCTGCTGGGACAGAGTGAAGTTACTTTATTTTCTATGTGGGTGTGTGTATGTTCACCTGGGGGTCCGTCATGTGGTGGTGCAAACACTACCTGAATGAATATCCATGAATGGATAGAAGTCATTACAAGTAAAGCCTTTGAAGATTTGTTTGTGGAATTTTGCCTTTTTCCTTTTTTACACTGATTAGAATGTTGTTCTGTCCTTGTTAAGTGTACTCATCCAATTATGTGTGTTATTGGTATTTCATTGGAATTATAAACAGCCACATTGTAAAAAAATAAAATAAAATGTATTGCAATGTTTGTCTGCTTTTTAGTAACACATTTACCAGTAAATTCAGGTTAATATGTTGCACATAATGTAAGCATATTTTATGTGGCTAGTCCAAGATAGAGATGCCTCAGGGAGCAGGAGCTATGCAAAAACCACATTTCCAAATCACATATGCATATAATGCACCTTATACCTCTATGAAATAGCAAGCATGTTTATACATAGCACAATTCATACATAGTAGCAATTCAATAGGCTTTACAATGAAAATAAAGATTGCAACAGTCAGATTGTTACATTTACACAGATAGTATTCCTTTGATAGAACCAGAACTTACATTACAATTGGTAAAAGATTGCAAAATAGAAATGTAATAACATCATAATAATTAAAATAGAATAATAAAATAGAATACAAATTTGATAAAAACATAGGAAGCTATACAATTTGTAAGGCGAAACAGTGTGGTTAAGTGTAAGTGCTTAGACATAAGCATGTGAAAAGAGAAGTGTTTTTAACCTGGATATAAAAATGTATACAACTGGGGCACGTTTAATCTCTTCAGGTAGTTTATTCCAGTTGTGAACAGCATAACCACTAAACGCAGCTTCTCCGTGTTTAGTTTGGACAAATACAACAACCCCCTAGTTATGTTTTTTTCCTCATGTGGAAAGGTGATGGAATTATATCAAGGTCAGAATACGTGGATCAGTGGACACCACAGCCACACATCCATTTCTTTGATCTCCACCCTAAGCGAGAACCTTATACTGAAGGTCAAGGTTAGAATGTATGAAGTGAGAAAACTAAATTGAACTCCATTTACTTGCTCATAACTTGTGTCTGAATTCCCTCTGTGAATCTGTAGAATAATAAATGGACTCTTCCATTTCTCTCATCTTTTTCAGACAGTAACAGAAAATCCTGGTACAGCACATTATACCGAGCATAACATGCATCCTAAATGTATATTAAAGACAGGTTCTTGCTATAATCAGTGTAAAAGCTTTTTTATTGTGAGGATCGTCTGTGACCCTCATATGGAATGTGCGCAGCAGGAAAATGAAGGCAGAGCTTTCCTGGAAGTGATTAATGTACCTACAGAATGTAATCATACCCTTTTACTTCCTCTACATTTGTTTGTGTTATATACTTCATTTATAATCTTTAAAAAAGTATAGCAATATACAAACCATATCCCATAATGGCTAAGCATAAACAGGTATTTAGGACTTTGTGACAGTTTAATGAAAATGAAAAACCAAAAGATCTCATGTATGTATAAATAGAGCTCAGGTGCATCCTGCCTATTTTGATCATCCTTGAGGTGTCTCTAGATGTAGTAGATCTGTGGCAAATTCTATTGACTGGACATTATTTAGAAGGGCACAAGCCTGTCTATATAATGTCCCACCCTTAAAACTATATATCCCAAAGAACCAAGCTGTGAAGTCCGAGGATCTCCACAAATTGTGTTGAGGCAAAGCTCTTGCAGACGGTTATAAAATAATGCTAATGCATTGAAAGTTCCCAGGAGCACAATGGGCTCAGTTATGGTGAATTGGAAGGAGCTTGAAACCACCAAGACCAAGCTGGCTGTCTGTTCAAACAAGCAACTGATTAAGAATTTGATTGATTAAGCTGATGAGGCCAAAATATAACCAATAGGCCTAAATTCCACGTGCTATGTCTGGCGAAAACAAGGTTATCATCTGGCTAATATCGTTATTACTGGAGTGACTTCTGGAAAGGTCTGTCAATATACTTGAATAACAAATCCCAGACTTGAACCTATGAATGTTCTGGCTGACTGGTGATTTAAGGATCTTGTGGACAACTCCAGCCTGACTGTGGAGAATGGGCAGAAAACTTTTGCAGAGACCTGTTATTGTTATTTGCCTGGCTGGGCATTCCAAAAGTTTGGTCAAGGAGGTCGGTGAAGAGGGGAGAATGCTGACTCAAGTAAAAGGAATAACAGGAGTGACTGATCATCTGATTATGCTTTTCAAAGCGGTTAGTTACCCACAAGTGTATAGCTCCTAGGTAGAGCACTGTTACTTTGTGTACCTCATATCGATTATTAATCTGCAACAATCTTCTGGATTCAGTTCACATTAGCTCCTATGTTTTTCTTTAAATATCTCAGTAACATATTTGCCTGGATAATAGGATACAGACTGTTTAGTTTAAACACATGCAATGCTTGTTTCTTTGTTCGTTTCTTATCTTGTTTGGTCAGAAGAACCTATTCTCTGTGCTAGGCAGAAGGGAAAATGTACACGAACAAGACAAAAACAGACACTATCATAGGTTTTAAGAACGGTTATTTATCCACGTGTCCCATTTTATAAATTTTGGTTTGGTTGATCCCTCCTAAACGAAGATCACAGTTTGCTGATGTTCCCCATTCAATCTGATTGTGCTTTAGTGGTCCTACAAATAAGAAGTCTTGAACCTGTGGTTGCTGTGAAATGCACTTCTACAAAGTACATCGTTAAGGGTCTGAATTCCACTGTAAATTAGATATATACCTTTTTTTTCTTTATAATTCTCTGAAGTTTTTTACTTTCTACCTCATCTGTTATTAAGATGGTGAAGTGTAACCCCAGCCCAGTAATCTCTGTCATGCAAGCATCTCTATTGCTGCCAGAAACATAACGGTCTGAGCAACAAGGGGATTCAAATGGGCCTTTAGAGGCCTATCAGCTGCTAAGACTGTTGCTGCTACTCCATAATCCCACTGTTGCGCAACAGGAAAAGTTTTCAATTCTGAATAGAATTTGGCAATACAGCTCCTGACCGATTTATCTTTTAGTGGAGAGTGCAGTGCAGCCAGGTAATAAAGAGATGTTCTAGAACTTTGGTGTAATGTTCAGTATTTCTTTAACCTGCTTCTTTGCTGTGGATTAGTCAATGTGTAGTTCATACAATCAAAAAATGTAATTGTTCAAATTCTTTGCTTGAATTTCAAACAATTTCAAACTGCAGAGGATTGTAAATTGTCTGTCTTTTTGGTATAATAATCTGTGTTTTATCTAAAACCAAATTCATCAATAACAACATTTTCACCGTTAATATTTGAACAGTAATTTTCTGTTAAACCTTACATTGATGCATAGCCAAAAAGAAAGATGGCATTTTGTTGAGGGCTTGTTGTGAATGATTATATGAATCCAATAGTTTGGCTTCAATAATGTCAATGTTGAAACTCTCCTATTACCTTAATTTGATATGAATTCCCTGGTTTGAAAGAAAGAACCATTTAGTATTTTGCAAGCTGTGCGTTGCCATTTTCAACACAAATGGGATGTATGGCAAACTTCCCCACAGACATTCGAGTTCCAGCCAATGATTTTTAGCCCCTCACCATTTGAAGTAACAGCAAGTAAAATTAACACAGCAAAAAAGAATGAGAGAAAGTAATGATGTGCTACACATGCAATACTGTAAAGTAGTTCTACTTTACTGTAATGTAAAGTAGAACACAGTTAGGAGACCCCATTTTTGGCTCTCTAAATGTACTTCTGAACTACTGACTAGAAAGTAAGCCAATCTTTCAGAAAGTCTCTTTAATGAAAATTCCTCACCACACAATGGGGTTTCATTTAAAAAAGGGTGGGCTCTTTAAAACGTTCTTCAGAGGTGGATCCTATCTGGGGGTGAGAGTATAGCCACTTTGTGTGCTCTGTGTGTCTGTGTGGTGTGTACCGCTGGGAGACCACAGCCAGGGACACCAGTAGACTCATAACCAGTGTTGTTAAGAGAGGAATGCAGGGTGAGTATGGAAGGCAAAGAGAGGTATGAGACTTCACAGTGTGAGGATACTCAACAGGGGGTTTACGGTTAGGGTTGGGATGGGGGAGTGTCAAAAAGCAGACAAGACAGAGGAAGTGAGATAATTCCATCATATTTGTTATCACTATTGAATACTAAACTGTTTTTTTAAGTCACTGTGACTGCTGATAACAAGCCATGTCATTTACCATTAACCTTTTATTGCAGAGTAAAAGTACGTAACCACAATATACAGTGGGGAGAAAGAATATTTGATACAATGCTGATTTTGCAGGTTTTCCCACTTAAAAAGCATGTAGAGGTCTGTAATTTTCATCATAGGTACACTTCAACTGTGAGAGACAGAATCTAAAACAAAACTCCAAAAAGTCACATTGTGTGATTTTTAAATAATTGATTTGCATTTTCTTGCATGACATAAGTATTTGATACAACTTAATATTTGGTACAGAAACCTTTGTTTACAATTTCAGAGATCATACATTTCCAGTAGTTCTTGACCATGTTTGCACACACTGCAGCAGGGATTTTGGCCCACTCCTCCATAAAGACCTCCAAATCCTTCAGGTTTCGGGGCTGTCGCTGGGGAATACAGACTTTCAGCTCCCTCCAAAGATTTTCTATTGGGTTCAGGTCTGGAGACTGGCTAGGCCACTCCAGGACCTTGAGATGCTTCTTACGGAGCCACTTTTTAGTTGCCCTGACAGTGTGTTTCGGGTCGTTGTCATGCTGGAAGACCCAGCCACGACCCATCTTCAATGCTCTTACTGAGGGAAGGAGGTTGTTGGCCAAGATCTCACGATCCATGGCCCCATCCATCCTCCCCTCAATACGGTGCAGTCGTCCTGGTCCATTTGCAGAAAAGCATCCCCAAAGAATGATTTTTCCACCTCCATGCTTCATGGTTGGGATGGTGTTCTTGGGATTGTACTCATCCTTCTTCCTCCAAACATGGCGAGTGGAGTTTAGACCAAAATGTTCTGGACATGTGCTGGCTTGAGCACGGGGACCTTGGGTGCGTTGCAGGATTTTAATCCATGACGGCATAGTGTGTTACTAATGGTTTTCTTTGAGACTGGGGTCCCCAGCTCTCTTGACTAGGTCCTGCCGTGTAGTTCTGGGCTGATTCCTCACCTTCCTTATGATCATTGATGCCCCACGAGGTGAAATCTTGCATGGAGCCCCAGACCGAGGGAGACTGACGGTCATCTTGAAGTTCTTCCATTTTCTGATAATTGCGCCAACAGTTGTTGCCTTCTCACCAAGCTGCTTGCCTATTGTCCTGTAGCCTATCCCAGCCTTGTGCAGGTCTACAATTGTATCCCTGATGTCCTTACACAGCTCTCTGGTCTTGGCCATTGTGGAGAGGTTGGAGTCTGTTTGATTGAGTGTGGGGACAGGTGTCTTTTAAACAGGTAACGTGTTCAAACAGTTGCAGTTATTACAGGAAATGAGTGGAGAACAAAACTATAAGGTCTGTGAGAGATGGAATTCTTAATGGTTGGTAGGTGATCAAATATTTGTCATGCAATAAAATTATTTAAATATCATACAATGTGATTTTCCAGATTTGTCTTTTAGATTCTGTTTCTCACAGTTGAAGTATACCTATGATAAAAATGACAGACCTCTACATGCTTTGTAAGTAGGAAAACCTGCAAAATCAGTAGTGTATCTAATACTTGTTCTCCCCACTGTGTGCCTTTTTGCTTCCCAATATGTGCACTTCCATTCATTTAATTACAGATTCTACTCACAAAGTAATGGTGTTCACAGTTATAATAAACACAAGTACTCAGATCAAAACAGCATATCAAAGCATCCCATTCAATCAAGGTAAGTTACACTAGAAGTTACTCTGTTCTGGATATAGTGATTTAATATTTTTTGTGAGGTTCTTTTCAGTAACAACCATAGCACAGTTTTCTTTTGAATTATTTGACCCCTTGATAAAGACTTCAAAAAGGCCATGAATAAATGGTATTGTTGATTATCAACTTGATCCTCCACTTGAAATGTGACAGAAATCTAACCTGTAAGGGAGGTAATACTCTTCTAAGGAAACACATTCTTAAAAGTTTTTCGTTTTTTTTTCATGAAAACACATCACAATTACTGGCACCCCATGCAATTCTTATGAACCAAATCTAATGAAAGAATCATCCCATTGACATCAGACCACAAACCTTTTATTAGACAAACATTTCAAAAATCTCTCATAAATTAGGTATTGCTATAAACAGGATGGGCTATAAAGGCTATAAATGTTCAAAAAGATTGACAACGCTTACCCGCTGGTTTGCGGGCACATGTAACCTGTAAATGGCATTATATAGCAAAGGTGCAGAAACACAGTGAAGAAAGTGAATGGAGAGATAAAGTCATTCTCAAAGGATGGCATTTGGAGAATTGCTCAACTTGAATGTTGAATGTTGTGGTTTACAAATCTCAAAAATTGCAATAGGACAACAAGCAACACGCTAATTGGACATTCTGCCAGATATTGAGGACCAATAGGACATCAATAGTCACACGTAGCAATCAAGTCCAGATCTGTAGTTAGACTATGAAGACAGTGAGTGCCAATCACTGTTCCTAGTTCATGCATCGTGTGTGAATAGGTGACATTGAATTGAAAGTATTGAAAAACACAAACAATTTTGGAAAAACACAACATAATTTTCACCAAATCTCTACAATATTTAAGTTTCATTATAAATATTATAAATGTGACCATGTCAGTTTGTAGAGGAACGCATTCATGTTTCACCAGACTGCGTAAGCAAAGCCGGCCAAGAAGAACGAATGTCACTTACTCAGTGGGTGAGTGACTACTCATTGGTAAACAGCGCAGTGTTTAGAAATGCGAAATTTCCATGACACAGACTAAACATATTATTAGGATTTGCTCAGGATTGACAAAAACCTTACTGGGTACAAGTTTCAGTAGCTATGTAATAGTAAGCCTAAAATACTCTTTAGGTTTATATTTTGACTATCTCTGGTGGATTTTCAAATACACATACGTGCATGCTTTTATTGGGTAATATTGACCACAACCCCATGTGCAGAAAAATGAGGAGGGGTTTCCACGATTCTCTCATCTTTTCACTTGACAAAAAAGTCAATTATTGTCCCCTATACTGATAGTTATTGCTATTTGTGGTGGAAGTATACTTAACACAATGCTATAAGTCTAGCAACATTTTCAAAGTTTGCATGATGTTATTGTGTGACAAAATAATCGAATGTCGAGATGCAATTTTATGATTAAATAGTACAGTCTGTCCCAAACGGTCCCAATACTTGCATACTAGCTTACAATATACAAAACTGTACCTCACCAGCATTCAAGATGTACATACTTGTAGTACATAATATGCGATTTAAGATGCTTTTGATTTACATAACAGTTCACATAGCATATTGGTTGGCTATTCACCAGTCATTGTTTTTTAAATAGTAATTCACTGATACCAATACCAGTATCAGGCAATAATGGGCTCATGTGCTTGTACTTGTACTCATAGAAATATGCCGATGCCATGCACCGACACCACGTCTTGGAAATATTAATTGAAACTCAACGGTTGTGTCGCCTCTGGCCACATAAGTATAGAATATAGAACTCAGGTTAGAGCAGGAGACCAGGAAGATGGACATGTCGGCAATGACACAAAGAATTTGCAAGCTCTGCTCTGTTAAATTGTCAAAGAAAAAAGGAAAAATTGGTACTCGGTATCGACAGGTACCCATATGTAAGTACTCGTACTTGTACTCGGTTTGAACAAAAGTGGTATCAGTGCATCCCTATTTCTAAAGAAACAAAACAGCCATGGAGTGATTTGAGTTTTTGTTTTCATTACTTTATAGTTATTAGCTAGCCATCTAGAGTAATCTCTTTCTAATTTAACATGTTGAATGTAGTGTAGCGACCCTGTTAAACCTGTTGTTGGTTTGGATGTTAGCTTATGTAGGGAACTGGTTTCAAGATCCATGGAGTTTCATCTAATCGGTGTAACAATGCAGAAGTAAATAGACACCACATCAAATTGCTGCTAGTTTACATTGTTATGTATATTATTGCTATACTGCAATATGTATAATATTCAAAACTTCTAGCCACACTGTTCATATTTTTCATCCTATTCTTTTTTAAATTGCTGCAAGTTTACATTGTTATGGACACTGAACAAAAATATAAGCGCCCAACTTTTGTTTTAAGGGCTGTGTTTATAGATTTGTTCAGTGGATTTTATTGCTATATTATCTTTTTATTCTTACAATGTACAGTGGGGAGGACAAGTATTTGATACATAGCTGATTTTGCAGGTTTTCCTACTTACAAAGCATGTACAGGTCTGTAATTTTTACCATAGGTACACTTCAACTGTGATTGACGGAATCTAAAACAAAAATCCAGAAAATCACACTGTATAATTTTTTTTATAATTCATTTGCATTTTATTGCATGACAAGTATTTGATCACCTACCAACCAGTATGAATCCCTCCTGTTCGCCACTCAAAACCTGTATTAACTGCAACTGTTTGAACTAGTTATCTGTATTAACGACACATATCCACACACTCAATCAAACAGACTCCAACCTCTCCACAATGGCCCAGACCAGAGAGCTGTGTAAGGACATCAGGGATAAAATTGTAGGTCAATTCCCCTCGGTCTGGGGCTCCATGCAAGATCTTACTTCGTGTAGCATCAATGACCATGAGGAAGGTGAGGGATCAGCCCAGAACTTCACGGCAGGACCTGGTCAATGACCTGAAGAGAGCTGAGACCACAGTCTCAAAGAAAACCATTAATAACACACTACACCATCATAGATTAAAATCCTGCAGTGCACGCAAGGTCCCCGTGCTTAAGCCAGCGCATGTCCAGGCTGTCTGAAGTTTGCCAATGACCATCTGGATGATCCAGAGGAGGAATGGGAGAAGGTCATGTGGTCTGATGAGACAAAAATAGAGCCTTTAGGTCTAAACTCCACCCTCGCCGTGTTTGGAGGAAGAAGGATGAGTACAACCCCAAGAACACCATCCCAACCATGAAGAATGGAGGTGGAAACATAATTCTTTGGGGATGCTTTTCTGCAAAGGGGACAGGACGACTGCACTGTATTGAGGGGAGGATGGATGGGGCCATGTATAACGAGATCTTGGCCAACAACCTCCTTCCATCAGTAAGAGCATTGAAGATGGGTCGTGGCTGGGTCTTCCAGCATGACAACGACCCGAAACACACAACGAGGGCAACTAAAGGGTGGCTCCGTAAGAAGCATCTCAAGGCCCTGGAGTGGTCTTGCCAGTCTCCAGTCCTGAACCCAATAGAAAATCTTTGGAGGGAGCTGAAAGTCTGTATTCCCCAGCGACAGCCCCGAAACCCGAAGGATCTGGAGAAGGGTCTTTATGGAGGAGTGGGCCAAAATCTTTGCTGCAGTGTGTGTAAACCTGGTCAAGAACTACAGGCCGTGAGCAACAGTATTCATTCCTTATAATTGCGGGCCGGTAGACCTATGTTTGCCTGGTTTCATTTCTTGTTTTTATACATGACAAGACATCCAGTTATAAATCTCAGTGCAACATGGGTGACAACATTTAAACTAGATAGCTATCTGTTTGCCCTTGCAAACATAATACCTTTTAATTTGGCTTAGCTTGTCTTAGGTTGAGATGACATTGCCAAGTATAATATTACAATACTGGAAGAGATTTTACTCTTAATTATTCAATTCATTTCGACATCAAACTCAGTGATTTAGCTATTGGTTGGAATGTCAGGCTAAATGTAATGATATAACTAAGCCGCGGAATTATAGACAGTTAAGCCCGAAAAGGTTATATATTATCCGCAGATACCAAGGATTACAGTGAATCTAAACATATATTGAATGAACATTTTCTTTTAAATTGACAAGCTTTGATCTCAAAGTGGCAAATCAAAAGTTAACAAGATCTGGATGAACATGGTCACACACCCTTTTTGAAAACAGTCAAAAAGTATGAGAATGACATAACTGCTGTATAAATGATGACGTAACTGCGTAATGTTCAATTAGATATAAGTGTATACACTTCACAACAACACCAACACATTTAAAACAGCCTACATAACCCCTCCATCCCGGTTAAAAGGTATAATTGCATTATTAAGTGTTGGTTATAATACCATGCAGACTCACTCAAGAGTAACCTACTGTTCACAATGCAGCGTTTACCAGTAGTAGGGAGGAAGCACATGTAAGCAGTAACTTTTGTCTTACATTGCAGACTGCAGAAATTGTTAAAATGCTTGGAATGCTGCTAGACTTGACATTAAACAGAACTGTTGATGCTGAGCTAGTTACTAACACCATCATTCATGTCTGCGTTTTAATTAAGCCACGTATTAGGCATGACTAAAGTTCAAAACGATGAAGAGACCAAAGCCAAACTGCAGAAAATCAAAAGGTTAAATAACTGAACCGTGAGACAGGCATGAAGTTAGGGCAAATACTGAATATATAGATCTATATTTGTTGGAACATCCAAATCACACCACTGAAATTGTTAATATTGATATTGAGAGTGGATACTACTTTGACCAGTGCAAATGTATGCCAGTTAGCCTATAGAAAAACAGAGTTTTTAGATAATGACAAGGTCCTTTTCTCCAATCGAATAGGCTACAAAGATGACACATCCTTGCGATTCTCTCACAGAGGTTCTAATAGGGATAACGAGTTGATTTCAATGCCAATGCATGTCCAAATCAAGAGGATTAAAATTCTAGCCCTAGTCTGGTCCTAATAAACCTAGCCCTAGTCTGGTCCTAATAAACCTAGCCCAGGTCTGGTCCTAATAAACCTAGCCCTAGTCTGGTCCTTATAAACCTAGCCCTAGTCTGGTCCTGATAAACTGGCACTGATATAACCCATTTCAATGCCAGGACTCCTGGGACAGACACGCAAAGATGTGTCATTCTTATAGACTATTCACTTGGTGAAAATGTGTTTTTCTGAAAATTCCTCTCGGTTATTTGATACCTTATTCATTCATCCGCTTAACTGTTGTCTGGTCGAGGGGGCAGCTTCTCCAGCAAAGGAGCCCAAACTTCCCTTCCCAAGCCACATTTGCCATCTCTGACTGGGGGATCCCGAGGCGATCCCAGGCCAGTGTCAAAATATAATCTCTCCAGCTAGTCCTGGGCCTACCCCAAGGTCTCCTCCCAGCTGGATGTGGCTGGAACACCTCCCTGGGGAGATGTCCTGGGGACATCCTTACGAGATGCCCAAACCACCTCAACTGGCTCCTTTCAATGCAAAGGAGCATCGGCTCTACTCCGAGTTCCTAACGGATGACTGAGCTTCTCACCTTATCTCTAAGGGAGACGCCAGCCACCCTTCTGAGAAAACGAATTTTAGCCGCTTGTACCCGCATTCTAGTTCTTTCGGTCATGACACAACCTCCATGAACATAGGTGAGGGTAGGAACAAAAATGATTATACATACCTTATTCATGTCATTTAGATATAAATATTTACAGATATATAAAATTATGGAAATTAATTTAAAATAAATAAATGAATGATTTACAAATTAAGTAACTAGGTAACTGATATTGATAAATAAATGTATTATATTTTTTTTATACATAAATATATTTATTAATACAGTTATCTATTTATTTATTAATTTATTTCTAATTTTGGTAGATTTGGTCCTCCATAGCCAGAAAGCCTATACTCTCATATAAGACATCTGTCCAAGATTTAGGCTAAGAATTTTTTAGTTTAGTTATACATGCTGTGTGTGCTTGTTAGTTTAGCCACTGTGATACCTTGTCAGAAATTTGAGCCAGTCTTGTCAAATTGGTATTGTTGGGACAGAATGATGCTACTTTGAAAAGGCACTGATGTTGATTGGTATGTTTGTGAATGTTGACAAATGCCAAGTTTGCATGTACACATAATTTTGCAGATGTCTACTATTGTTTTATTGTCCCACATAATCTGAAAGAGTTGGTTAATTGTACAATTATGTGATTGCTATAGAGAAAGAGGAAGTTATACATATTCTGACTTCTCAGTTGTTAGTGAAAATGAGTCAGCCTTCAGGGAGGAGGTCAAGTGTCTGGCAGCATGGTGCCCTGACAACAACCTGACCCTCAATGCAAAGAAAACAAGGAGCTCATTGTGGAATACAGAAATTCTAAAGGCGTCAATCACGCTCCAGTTCTCATTGATGGCCTGAGGTGGAGCGTGTGTCCAGCTTAATAATCTTAGGTGTCCACATCTCTGAGGACCTCTCCTGGACCCTCAACACCTCAGCCCTGGTCAAAAAGGTTCAGCGTGCCTGAACTTTTTGAGGAGGCTGAAGAAGGCTTGTCTGTCCTCTAAAATCCCTGTGAACTTTTACGGCTTCCCAATCAAGAGCATTCTGACAAACTGCGCCACAATGGAGTTTAGCGGTTGCTCTGTAGCCGACCAGAAGGCCCTGCAACGGGTGTTGAAAACAGCCCAGCACATCACTGGTGCCCCGCTTTCTGGCATCGCAGACCTCCAGAACAAACAGTGTCTAAACAGGGCACGCTGGATCATAAAGGAACCTTCACATCCATGCCACAAACTGTTTGCTCTCCTACCCTCAGGCAAGCGGTGCAGGTCTCTTCGTTTTCAAACCAGCAGGCTCAAGAACAGATTCTTCCCATTTACTGTAACCCAGTTGAACTCTGTGACCCAGAGAAGTCTGTCTATACCCCCTCCACCTTGTTGTAGTACTCCCATTGTACAACTCTTACACTGCCTTGCAAAGTCTGACAATGGAAGTTTTCAGTTGTTTCAGGTATGTGTCTAGCTCGGGAATCTTACTGCTGCTATCCCTGCATTTCCGTTGCCCACACACCTTGCACATTCAATTTGCCTCTTTGCACATTTAGTATTGCCAGTGTTCTTGCATTTCTACAGTTGTTACATGTACATGTCTACCTTGGGAACCTCATTGCTGCTATCTTTACATTCCGGTTGCACGTGCTACCTTATTCCTTCAATTTACCCCGATTGCACATCAATAATGCCACTTGGAATTGCCATTTATACCTGCACAACTATTATTCTACTTGTAACATACACCATACTTAATACTTGCACATTTTCTGCCCTCCTCCATTTGCCTTAATTACACATATAATATTGCCATTAGTACGGCATTTGCCTTCATTGCACATCTACAGTATACATTCTATTTGTAATATACATATACTCAATACTTGTACATTCTGCCATCTTCCATTTGCACTTCTGGTTAGATGCTAACTGCATTTTGTTGTACTGTACTTGTACTGTTCAATGACAATAAAGTTTAATCTGATCTTATCTAAAGTTGGTCAGGGAACTATGCAGGTGGATGGCTAGATGTCATCAAACAGATAGTGTTACACTTGAGAGGTTTGTATGCAAACCACTATAAAGTTGGTTAGCTGGTTATTATGGATACCCTTTGTCTGCGTCTGACACCAGTATTCTGATTATTATGGATACCCTTTGTCTGCGTCTGACACCAGTATTCTGATTATTATGGATACCCTTTGTCTGCGTCTGACACCAGTATTCTGGTTATTATGGATACCCTTTGTCTGCGTCTGACACTAGTATTCTGGTTATTATGGATACCCTTTGTCTGCGTCTGACACCAGTATTCTGGTTATTATGGATACCCTTTGTCTGCGTCTGACACCAGTATTCTGGTTATTATGG
>JACXGJ010013604.1:0-16010 GCA_016801105.1 Esox niger | reverse complement strand
TGCAAGTGACGTTCAGGAGAGGGAGGTTGTAAGTGTGTGAGTGAAGGTTGTGCAGGAGCAGGATGTGATCTGGGCTGCAAGTGACGTTCAGGAGAGGGAGGTTGTAAGTGTGTGGGTGAAGGTTGTGCAGGAGCAGGATGTGATCTGGGCTGCAAGTGACGTTCAGGAGAGGGAGGTTGTAAGTGTGTGAGTGAAGGTTGTGCAGGAGCAGGATGTGATCTGGGCTGCAAGTGACGTTCAGGAGAGGGAGGTTGTAAGTGTGTGGGTGAAGGTTGTGCAGGAGCAGGACGTGATCTGGGGTGCGATCTTCAGTTTCTTAACAATTTGTCACCTTCATTTCACAGAACAATACACTGAAGAAGAAGAAAGTTATTTGTTTCTGGCCATTTTGACCCTGTAATTGAACCCACATTTGCTGATGCTCCAGATTCTAAACTAGTCTAAAGAAGGCCAGTTGTATTGCTTCTGAAACAGCAAAGCAGTATCGTAACATATAGTAACAGCAAATGGGTTTTCAATTAGCCTTTTAAAATGATAAAATTGGAACATAGAAATGATGGTTGCTGATATTGGATGCCTATGTAGATATTCCATAAAATATCTGTAATTTTCAGTTACAATAGTAAATAAAAATTGCTTATCTATGTGACCCCAAACTTTTGAACAGTCGTGTATATTCATATTTGGCATCATCTCCATGTACACAGAAATGGGATGTCTGTAAATTTTGTGGGAGATTAACTCTCTCTCCACTCTCCCTATGATTGACCTAGTTTTCAGAGCACTAATAACTTGGGGAGGAGACGTCTGGTGTAGGCCTGTCGGATTGGCTCACTGTGCTCCTGCTTCAAACTCCCTGTCAGGCGCTAAATTGTTAATGAAAGCTTTTTTTGAAGCGCTGGTGGATGGGGGACAAATAGGCAGGTCTTTAAAAACAGTTCCCTATACTGAATGTTATATATAACTAAAATACAGCTATTTCTTTGAAAGTGTTGTGCAGTTCCACTTCTTTCTAATTGTATTTAGGAGGGGATTCAAACATATGCCGACACTAACCCCCACACATACTGTATGTATGCCGGAGTTAGCAGCTTTGACCCGAAGACAAATGCATACCTGCACCTGTGTAATGAGGATGTATACTAGAAATGTAGCCCAATCATGGGTTACCTACACATTTAAGATTATAAATAATGCTGTATACAGTCTTCTCAGGAGATACCACTCATAAAAATACATCCTCCACAGAAACTGAAGAAAGAACTTCACCCAGTAAGCAATGAAAGGCCTATAGTCGGGTAGGGTAAGCAGCAGAGAAGCATTGCAGTCCATTGTAAAGTCATTGTAAAGGGACATTTGCTGAAGTTACAACAGATTTTGTCATCTGCTGGCTTTCCAATGCAGGTAAGCAGAGCAGAGACAGAATTGGAAGACACAATGAACTCTGTAGGATTCGTTCTCAATGTATTGTGTCATGCTATGACACAACATTACGTAACATTATGAATGGGATAGCGGTAATGTAGGAATTAGAGCATGCTTAGGGTTAAGTAAAGACATTGGAACCTTAACAAAGAGCTCCAACTTTGTTCAAATAGCTTATAATATCTTTTGCAAGTACCTACCATAGACATACGTTGTTAACATCCTTATCCAAATACTGTCAAGCCAATCTCAGTGCTATTAGTTTTGCACGATGGGGTATTGAAAGGTATTTAAAACCAGTGTTCCAATCATTATTTTTCTTTGGAGAACAAGAAATGTATTAATTGCTTAACAAAATCACACTAGCCAAGCTACAATAACTTTCTGCCGTGAATATTTCAGTACTTCAGTGAATAATAATAATAATAATATATTCATATTTTAAAGTATATTTTTACACATTCAAAACAAGGGTGTCGATAATTATGTATGCAAAGCATCAAGGACAGCTCACTAATGTTAAAAATATAAAATGGTAAGATTACATTATTGGGCTGTGTCTCAAAAGCAGCAGATGGAATCATAGTCAGGTGTGAATGCGTGAACGGAATCTCAATTTGAATGTGCACATTACCTGCTCCAAATTAGTTGGATTCAATTGATATAATCCAACAAATGTTGGTGTGAAAATTAACTGACAGATTTTACAGACAATAATAATCACACACAGACAAAGTAATTCCCTTAGCTCATCAGTGTGTTGATTTCTCCAAGGAAGCTTCCGGTGTAGTACTCTTTTCCCTTTCCTCTCCAGTGTGTACAATGCTGCATGTAACAAAAGATAGGTTGACATTAGAATGAAACAAACACTTGGTATGCAACAAAATGTGAAGTATATTGTATATAGTATACAGTCAGTGTTTGGTAATTGCACTGATTCACCTACTCCTATAAAACATATTCCAAAGCAGGGTCCTCATGTCCAATCGAATACTGATGATTTTCCTCTACATTTATTATTTTGGGACTTGTATACCTCTTTTAAACCACTTTGAAGCTCCTGGTGTCCATCCAGAATAGTCCCATGGAGGAGAGTGCACCTCGAACTTGCAAAGGTCACCTTTTGACAATGGAGTGACTGCACTTTTGCTAACATGATCGCAGAAGAGCTAGCAAGAGAAAGCTTTTGATAATGTTGGGCCAAGAGAGAGAGGCTGTGCTGAGAGAGGGAGTGAGAGTAAGGTGCAAGGGGTCACAGCTCTAGAGCGCCTCTTTCAGGGAGGGAAAGTACTAAATAGCTATATGAAGGGTTGATTGGATGGCCTCTTCGTCACCTTGACAATTTAATCATTATACTGTACCCGGCAATTCCTGTTAGTGTAGCTCTTCTCTCCAATGCTGAAGGTTGTCCGTTTTGGTCTGCGACATCAGATATTTTTTGTGTCTATAACTCATAGATTTGTTTACTCATCCGACTGGTTTTCGGTAAGACCAAAACAAATGATTGCTGATTAATACACGAGTGTGTGTTGCCTGATGTCTGATGGTTATTGCAAAGCCTTACTTTGCAAAGCCTGAAAAGTAAGGAATCATTATGTCGTATTTCGAAATGCTTGTTTAATTACAAAGTTACCGGTCAAATTATTAGACAACCAATTTTTTTAACTGTAGTGATGAATCATCCTCTTTTGATATATACAGTACTTTGAAACAGATCACAACCACGCCCCCGTGACAATGACAGTAACATATTTTACTGCCTGTATGCACTAGCAATGTACTAAATATTATGCCCATTATCCACTAAACAAATGACAGT
Organism: Esox niger; assembly: GCA_016801105.1. NCBI lineage: Eukaryota > Metazoa > Chordata > Actinopteri > Esociformes > Esocidae > Esox > Esox niger. The sequence goes on along the minus strand of JACXGJ010013604.1, from coordinate 12,766 downwards.
ATATCGATTTTGACTAAAATACTACAGCAGCATAGGCTGATCCATATCTCTATCAGCTGTCGATTGGTAAAAAATTATATTTTCACATGACACAATTGTTGGTGTAAGGCCAACTGACATCCCGGATTTCAAATATTACATGAATAAATGAATATATTATAACATATTAGTCCAAGTTAATACCAAATATGTTTATCTTTTAGAAAAGAAAACTTCTGAAAGTTACCGGTGTCCACTTCATTACAAGCTATGTCGGCATGTTTGGCTTAATCATTATATTTCTGGCCATCAAGAAATTTGATTTGTTTGTAGAAACAAGCAATGTGGCAGTAGTTCTCCAGTCTTGGTTATAAGACTTCTTGCCATGCCAAGGTCAGTCTGTCTTCAATTCATAGAGCCTTCGTCACCTGGACTAAAACAAGTTACAACACATTTAATCAAATATTAATTCAATCAATAGATATTCAATACATTCTTTACAGTAACAGTTTCCTTTTGAGTTTTTCCCTGAGGGAGCAGTAGTTCTGCTTAATGGTGTTCTGAACGCATTCCAATTTATAGGTATTTGGGAGGCTTAGACATACATAATTTTGAGTTCTGCATAGCTGATCTCTAGTGGTTAGAATTCAACGCTGCCAACAGTAAGACAGCCTTGTGCCCTGAGGATAGAAGGCAAAGCAAATAAAGGCTTTTAGCTACTTGCATAACCAACATGGGGATTTGATTTTGGAATAAATGAAAGGGGAATTAGAAAATGAATACCTTTCATATTACGACAGAGATGGCCTTTTTATCACACATCGATGTTTGAGTTGCACAATCCTTTTTAAATGTTTGTTTCAAGACTAAATGTTCTACAGTATTTAATAACGCAAATAGTCTGAAAACCTTGTGACATAGTTAGGATTTTGCCTGATTGATTGTAGCACTAGCTAAGTAAGTCTGAAGATACAGCACTAGATTTTACTTAGCTTATTTTATACTTAATTACACAGGATAGCGTTGAAAGATAGTGGAGAAATAAGAACTCATGCTGCAACATTGAAGGCAGCGACTTAGACCCACTGACCAACCCAGGCTACACATTAGTAGTATTTTTAAAAAGTTTTCTCATATCTCTCTAAGCCAAGTTGGTTTCTAATAAGCATTTTTCTACTTAAGCAATGTCATCCACTGTAGCTAGTTTTTTTTAAAAGCTGGACGTGAATAAATAATATAACACTATAGCCTACTACGCTTCTCTATATGGTTAAAAATGTGATATCTAGCTAGCCAAACAGCAATATCATTGATATCAGATTGATAGGAGTACCTACAAAATGTTCGCATTAATTTCGATTTTTGCTTCCAAGTTTGATTGTGCCAGTTCCCAAAGTAACCATCTGATCTTTCTGGTCCTTCCACAGCTTCATCCAATTCCAGTTTGGCCAAACCTATTTTTAGGCACATTATTTTCACACCCACGCTCTAATTCTGTTCACCGGTCTTCACTTGTCTCTCCACCCCCCACCAGCTGTCTCCTATATTCCCATTATCCCTTGTGTATTTAAACTGTGCTTTTCCATTTTCTTGTTGCCAGTTCATTCCCAGGTTTCTTGTATTTCTCAGTGTCCCAAGTGCCTGTTCAAGAGTTGCTTTGTACCAAACGCCTGACTGTTAAATTACCTTATTCCCTGCTCACGTTAGTCTGTACCTTCGTTTTTATTGTCTTGTGTACTGAACCTTTGCCTGCCCACTACCTGATCTTTGCCTGATGATTCTATTTAAATCAATACCTGGATTGTTATTCCTGCCTCCTGTGTCTGCATTTTGGTCTACTCTGAGTCATGATAATAATTTACAATCTGCATAGCTAAATCCTGGATATTATTTGGTCCACTCTGTGTTGTCTATTGTTGCTCAAGACTTTATTGAGACCAGTAGGAAGCAAGTGGATATACTTTTTACATGCAGGACAGCGGGAGAGGAGGCCTCAGTTTACTGCCAAATCTTTTAAGACCAGTGTAATTCCAGCAGAAGTGGTTTTCATGGAATATTGTTTTAATTTACATTTTAGTCATTTGGCAGACACACTTATCCTAAGTGATTCACAGTTTCTGCTTACATTTTAGCTAGTAAAATGGACCAGACAGCTCAGTAGTAGTCGGTACATTGTAGCTATCGGCAAAAGCCGACACAAATAATGAACATAAAACATATCAAGTTTTGGTTCTGGAAGGAAACAGAGTGGGTGGATGTAGAGTTATTTTAGCTACACTTTGGGCCTATAACTGAATGAGCAGTAAGTGGCAGCGGAGCCGGCACCACAATCCAAGAGTGTGCTGAGCCAGAGACACCCAGATCAGAGAGGATGGAAAGTAAGAACTGATGGTTAACTATGTCATGGCAGTGGACAGATTTTGGACAAGAGATCAGAGAGAGAGTTAGCTTGGGCATTCTGAACATTGTGAAGAGCTTCTATTGTATAAAGTGAGAGCAATTTTGATCAAATGGCCTGTTTTGAATCGTGACTGGTTATGGTTGATAAGATCATTGTAAGTTTGATAACCTGAGAGTTGTTTGGTGACAGTACCCTCAAATAGCTTGGGACAGAAAGACACAAGTGATATCAATCTGCAATTTTAGATGTCAAATGGTTAAAGTGTTATTTTGACTAGGGGGAAGATATTCTGAGCCTTGTACAGTCCTCATAATGTAGCTAAATAAAAGCTAACCATTTGCTTCACAAAGCCACTATGTGTGATTTTTCTTTGTCTTACAGACAAAATGTATTCCCCTTACTACACCATAAAACACAAATAATGAATGCAGCATGATGTTTCTCAATAATACATGTATTCCTAGTAAGAAAATAATGTTATATTTTGCTGAATTTTGGCAAGATCTTGTGATTCTTGATAAACATAATATCACACAGGAGATAACTATCCCTTTGTGGGCAAGTGGTTAGCATGGTAAACAAACCAACTGCATTTACTGTGAGACTTTCAAACAACCCTTTCTGTGGTGCCACTCGCTAACCTGAATCTGACTGTTGTGTTGTACCTAAAGCTATCGCAAGCTGTTCCAGTTTAAAATCAAACTGAAACCACCAAGCAAGAGCAAAGCAATATAGATGTACAAGAAACACTCCATGGGGCAAACTGTGAGCACTGCACATTGAACCTAGGTTGCCTGCCAATCCCAGATGCCCATGAAGTGAAAGCTGATGATAACACAGACTCAGACTGCACACTCGCACTTCAGCCAAATTATTTGTTATTTATTGCTGTGGTGTCATAGACTTGGAGGTGCAAGAAACACTGATATGCACACACACACACACACACACACACACACACACACAGGTTCATACATAACATACCAATGCCACATGTGTTTTTTCCTTCATGACCTGTCTGTGAACCTCTAGTTGAGGTAGAAAAGTATGATTTGATTGATAATGTAATGGTCAAGAGCACTGGGCCTGTAACGAAAATGTAGCTACTTTTCGAGGTGAACAAATCTTTTTTGCACTCGTTTTGGAATATCCAAATTGTGATTACGCTTCCACAAGCCATTGCTAGAGAGTGACAAGGCAAAGAGACTAGATACCATTATTAACCCCACAATCTGTCAGTGTGCCTTTGAGCAAGGCACTTCTAAGATCAATTCATACATCTGCATGTCAAATTGATGTCATCATGTTTTGTGTAGATAATGGAGATTAGCAAAGAGGTGAATGACAAGGCACTGAAATTATTAAACACCCTTGCTGTCTTTGTATAGCAGGATACTCCCGACTGTTATTTTCTCCAATAGAGTTACAGTCAGCGGCTTACTTGTGGTCCGCCAAGCCATCCTTAATGCTCATTCATTGGGAGAGACTTCTGTGTGGTTTACTGTCCCGTCTCAGGGTGGTTTGCGGTTGTTTGGTGTCGCTTTGGTAGTCTGACACTTTTCAAAGTGGGTGAAGCTATTTTCTGTCCAGTCAGAGGGTCAGTCTTTCTCATCTCAGTCCCAATTTATTATGCTTCATTAGTTTATGTAATGGGGGATATGTGTCAATCTGAATTATATGCTGATATACCCTTTTAGATCTAATTTCATTGTTGTCCGGTTGAATTGTCAAAAGACCTAAACCCTTGGACCCAGCCTGAAGACTACCTGACCTCACGACTCCAAGCTGTCACTGTCCTATGTCCTCATGGTTGTGCTGCAAATGTAGTTTCTGCCTGACAACTCCAGCTGTCACTGCTCACCCCCTACCTGTATAGAGCTGGGATAGAACCCCTCTATCTTATATCAAGTGTACAATGGCTCTCATTTTTTACACCCCTTGGACACCAATCATGTGTAGAATATAAGATATATCCTGCAGAGCATATTAAAGTCCATTTTAGAAAGGGAGAGAATATGGCACTACTTTGAGTTTTCATTATAGCCCTCTAAATATTAACTAATTTAGTCCTGGGACATCAGGTGAATGCAATTAACTCTCAGGTAGGGTAGAAAACAAGCAGTTGTCTGGGTCCCCAGGCTCAGTGTTTAGAACCCCTGTTTTACAGTGCTTGTGTAACATTGGTTTGTGTCAATTACAGAATGTCTTGTGTTAGATATAAAGAGAGGTTCAGGACTTACGATTTTAGAGATATTCTGCCCATTTATTATTTTAACATTTAAGGGGTCTTTTGATCAGATTAGCCAATTGTAACTGCACAAAATGTATTACATTCAGGTTGATAAACATCCTTTGTGTTACACAAGGTTTGTAATCCAACACTGTACTACTTAATACATAGTGTGGATGACATTAGTGCTCTAAATAAAACTTTACCTGGGTCAAGCAGACATTATGGCTTGGTTGACTGCATTATGGATGGATTGAAAATTGTGTTAAAAAAAACTGACCTCTTTGGTACATGTGTATGTATGATCAATGATTAATCGTGAAATCAGAATGTTTTTTTTAGGTCAGCATTAACCTCTGAGTTGCATTATGTGGCAAAAAGTTACAAATGTACCCAGAAGGTGGAGTTTAAATTTGCATGATCAACACTGATTCGTTGATAGTATTCACAGAAATGTTCAATGGTGTTGAAAAATTGTATTAACATTATGACAATCTTTGTACTCTATATGTCAACCAACAGTGTGATGTTTGAGACTAATATAACATTGTAATAGCTTCCGTTACGGAACCCCCCAACTTGTGGCTGAATAGCATCAGAGTTATTTGTTTCATAGTTACCCCATTTCACAATCCGTGAAAGCTGAAGATTATACATCTTTACAGTCAACTCATCAAAACTGTGATGTATGTAAATGTTTGTTTGAGTTAGAATAATATTTTAACCTGTAAGTGGATCATTATTTACACGTTAAGATAGAGAAATGGTGCAAGATAGTACTAACAACAGACCAGTCACTGAGCAACCATCAACCTCAACACATATCCAACAGCCCGTACCTAACACAAGTGCACACAGCAATACCTCTATAGAAAATACTCACAATACAGCAAAAAGACCCCGCATGTCGGCACCAAGGAGGTAAAAACTGTGAATCTGTTCATCTACAGATTACACATGAGCATGTTAATACATTGTTGCACAGCAATTCAGACATTAATCCACAGATGCAATGTTTGTTAACTGAGATTAGTAGCCCAGATTCTTTTGACGATGTAGTTGACTCTCCTCCCAGCTCTCTGACGCATACTCATTACAACAACCCGGCTGATTTTGAACGGTTCAGATCTTTAACACATACTGGTGATAGTGATGTTAAAGTGACACAATGTTACCAATTTGTCAATGTGGAATTACGACAGTCTGTACATTTCCAAAATATGGGGGAATTTATGATTTTGGTGCGTTTTATGCGCTCATTATGGAAGGTTTGTATACTTTCTTAGAGCTTGAGACATTGTACAAGTCCCAGCTGATCATCTACATATAGAATTGTTTGATGAATCTCTGATCTCCTCGGTACATGAACATAATGAACACACGTTGGGGGGTTTACTTGAAAGTGTTATGCAGAGTAATGCAGAGCTTTTGGGTGATGAATCACAAGCTAGTGTTGCAAATTGTCAATAAATGTGAGGGAGGAGGGAAATGCTGGTGTAGCCTTGAATACTTGTCAGACATTCACTGACAAGATGTAAAATTGTTGTTATTCACCGAGATGTATTTTTTTACTAAATTTCAAAACAGCGAGGACCAAAATCCTAGAACTGTCTTTATGTACTGACAAAGTTTTCTGGGGGTGTCATATCTGTGATTGGTGTTATACAGGTTTTAACACCCGCGGTGATCACGGGTGTAAACACAACTGCAGTGTACGCCTTCATATCAATTGTCATACCCAGCCTCGGAATACAAAACAGTGCACGGACTGTAAGCGATTATGCTATTCTGAACTATGTTATAGCCATCATAAAGGTCTGAAGTTCCACAAAGCTGCAGGTTGTTGAGTTACTAGGTGTGACCAGAAGAAATACTGTGTCGATTGTGGTCATTAATACACTGTTAGCATTACCAACTATAAACCCCACAGTGCAAGGCTGACATGTGTCCCAATTGTAACATGGATCTGACTATTGAAATGAATCATCAATGTTTCATAAAACGGTCTAAACCAAAGGACCCCAGTGAGCACTACATATTTTATGATTTTGAGACAATTGCCAATCTTGTGAACTGGATACACTGCAAATTTTGTGTGCACAATAAGCTTTCATAATGAGACATGGTGTTTGTCCCGAGATGGTTGGGTCGCTGCTTTTTCCAAAAGTTTAGGCAACCAAAATATACTGACTACACTTTTATAGCACAAAACTCAAAAGGTTTTGATAGTCACATCTTGATGGAACACCTTGTTAGTAACAGTATTGGTGTGACACTTATTGCTAATGGTAGCAAGCTCATGATTTTTACAGACAGCACATTCAATCCGAGATACATTGATAGCCATTGCTTCTTACCAATGAAGCTGGGGCTTTGCCAGGTGCTATGGGTTTTAAGGACTCGAAGAAAAGGCTATTTTTAAGTTTAACGTCAAGAAGAATGAGAACTATGTTGGACCCCATCCAGAAAAAGATAAGTATGAGACCATAGACAACATTTTCATAAAGGATGAAATAAAGGCTTACTGCGTGAACGATGTGGTCACCTTGAGAGAAGGGTGGGTGTGTGCTACAGACTCAGATTTCAGGAATGTGGAGGTGTTGACCCCTTCTGATCAATTACGATTGCTTCAGCTTGCATGAAAGTCTTTTGCAACAGATTCTTCACCAAGGACACCATTGCATTGGTCCTCTCAGACAACTACAATCGTTGCCAGAAGGCATTCTCAAACTGCTTAATTCAATGGCTTGAATATCTGGCCTATGATGAGAATTTATCGATGCAGCATGCCCTGAGATGAAAATGCGGGCATACTATGTTGATGGATACGTTGAACGCAATGATGTGTGCGCAGCCAATACGTTTCTAGGTTGTTTCTGGCATAGTCAAAAGTGTCATTATTCAACAAGCACCAACCCAGTGACAAAGATTCAGTACAGGTTGATGCACCAGCAATGGCTGGCAAAGCTTGAAGCTTAAAAAGAACAACACAATGTACAAGTTCATCACATATGGGAGTGTGAGTGGAATCAGCTTAAAATTAAATCCACAGATGTGCAAGCTTTTTGAAGACCTGTAATGCCCCAGAGCACTTTAACCTTCGGGATGCTCATTTCGGTGGTTGTACCAACGCAATCCCCTTTTTAACCACACATGGTTGGTGGTAATCAATTTTTTCCCTTGTGCAGTCTGAAAACCAGGTGACTGATTGTTCACATATGGATTCAGAAAGAGTTTTAACTGGTACCTGTTTTTGACCAATGAGTTACCAAATGGTGACAGCATCACACAAGTTGCTAGTGGTGGCCCTAAGACATATGGTTTTTAAAACCATTAAAGGTCAGACCTGTCTCAAAGCAAAAGGCATTACACTCAACAGCTACAACTCGTGTTTTGTAAATTTGGAGACGAGGTGAAGGTGGTGGTGATGATGATCATGTTCTTGCTAAAGCAGACACAATTGCTAGAGATAAAAGAGCATTCACATTGAAAAACGGAGTAAATGTCCAAGCATTTCGGAGTTGTATAAAACAAGCGTTAACTGCTAACCGATTCCAGCACAAGGCCTTATGGGTACTTACGGGTGACCATAGCGGATCCACGACTACTAAGACGTATTTTGTGGAGATGTTGCTGGATAAGGCTGATAATGCTGTTTTCTCAACAAAAATAATATGAATAGTGTCTGGGTTTATACGTGTTGACAACTGTTGTATGATAAAATGTTGAAGTTGAGTTTAGGTTTACCAACATTATTGTGTGATCACAATCTGTTACCGATTCAGACAAACCTTTTAATTATTGAAGATTTCATGAAAAGTGCATCAGAGTGTTTGGATATGAAGAGGGTTTTCACACAATATTCACACAATCGCAACCTGAGTGCCATCTACCCAGTCCAAAACAAGTTTTTAAAGGCAAATGTAGTTGAATTATTAATTAACTTGAACCCAAAATCTCTCATCCTGTTTAAAAACCCACGGGCGACATTCAAAAGATCAGTATTTTAGGAAGACAAATATACCCCAGCCTACCTAGTGTCAGCTAATTTTGGGGAAGCAAGACACGGTCGCCCGGACGATAAACCAGGGCTTCCCTGCGGTGGCGATCCGCATAGGTTTTCTGCCGGCGGGCAGCAAGCCTGAGGCGAGCCTGCACTGCCTCCCATGTGCCCACTGCCCACCGGAACCAATCGTCCACCGCAGCAGTACCGGTCTGGCCCGGGGTCCAGGGTGCCAGAACCGGCTGGTAGCCCAGAACGCACTGAAACAGGGATATCCCCGTGGAGGACTGGTGACGGGAGTTCAGGGCATATTCCACTCACGGCAGGATCTCCGCCCACTCCCCTGGCCGGTCCTGGCAGTAGGATCGAAGGAGCCTGCCCACCTCTTGATTCACCCGTTCCACCTGCGCATTGGATTGGGGATGGTAGCCCGAGGTTAGGCTGACAGAGACCCCCAGGCGCTGCATGAACGCTTTCCAAACCCTGGTGGTGAATTGGGGCCCCCGGTCTGACACTATATCCTCGGGCACCCCATAGTGCCGGAAGACATGAGTGAAAAGAGACTCGGCGGTCTGTAATGCCGTGGGAAGACCGGGCAGAGGCAAGAGGCGACAGGTCTTAGAAAACAAGTCCACAACGACCAGGATGGTGGTATGTCCCTGTGAATGGGGGAGATCTGTTAGAAAATCAACAGACAGGTGGGTCCATGGTCGATGTGGAAAGGGTAAGGGGTGCAACTTACACATAGGCAGGTGTTCGGGGTGCCTTACTCTGGGCGCACACCGAGCAGGAAGAGACGTACACCCTCAGCCAAGGTAGGCCACCAGTACTCCAATTCCCACACAACCGGCGCCACGATACATGACGCCGGCAGTATGGGAGCATTATTCACTGGCTGCTCCTCCGTGTCATGCTGGCGAGACAGCGCGTCGGCCATGACGTTCTTGCTTCCCGGCTTCTGTGAGAAGAAAGCGCAGGGGTGGAGCGTGTTTCCGACTTCCCGTTCGTTGGGAGAGGACGGCCCCAAGACCACATTAAGACACGTCCACCTCCACAATGAACTGGAGCGACGGGTCAGCATGGGCCAGGACCGGAGCGGTGGTGAAACGGTGTTTCAATTCCACAAACGCGCGCTCCGCCTCCGTGGTCCACCGTAAACTAGTCACCCCACCCCTCAGGAGGGAGGTGATCGGAGCCACGACCTGGCTAAAGCCCCGGATAAACCTCCTGTAATAATTAGAAAAGCCTAAAAATCGGGGTCGGCCAATTACACACGGCATAAAGGTGATGTTCCTCCATAGCCACACCCGTGCGAGAGACACGGACGACTGAAAAAACAGACACTTCTCTGCCTTCACGTACAGGTCATGCACCAACAATCTAGCAAGCACTTTATGCATCAACGAGACATGCTCAGCGCGATTAGCGGTGTAAATCAAGATGTCATCAATATACACCACTACCCCTTCGCACAACATGTCCCTGAAAACGTCGTTGATGAAAGATTGAAAGACCGATGGAGCATTCATTAAACCGTACGGCATCACCAAATATTCATAATGGCCAGTGGTAGTACTGAAGGCTTTTTTTCATTCGTCCCCTTCCCGGATACGCAACAGGTTATAGGCACTCCTGAGGTCCAATTTTGTAAAAAAGCGGGCCCCATGCATCCTCTCGACCTCCGCAGAGATTAAGGGAAGAGGTTAGCAGACCGGGATGGTGATTTTGTTCAGCGCCCTGTAATCGATGCACGGGCGCAAACCACCATCTTTCTTTTTCACAAAAAAGAAACTCGAGGAGACCTGTGACTTGGAGGGCCTAATGTATCCCTGTCCTAACGCTTCCTTAACATATGTGGACATTGCCGCAGTTTTGGTGCGGGACAGTGGATACACGCGACTCTTTGGGAGTATGGCCCCCTCTAAGAGGTTTATCGCGCAATCCCCCGGCCCATGAGGCGGCAATACAGTAGCCTTAGCTTTGGAAAAGACTACGGCCAAGTCCCTGTATTCGGGAGGAATTGGCACGGCGGGAGCACTGTCTGGACTTTCTACCGTGGTCGAAACACCCAAACACCTACCTTGGCAATTCCGCGCCCCCCACGAAAAGGATCTGACTAGACCGGGAGATGACTGGGTCATGGAGAGAAAGCCAGGGGAAACCCTAAACTACAGGGAACGTGGGGGAATCAATCATGTGAAACGAAAGGGTTTTGTGGTGTTGGGTGCAGGTGACCATAAGGAGCGGGATAGTACACTCAGTAACAAAGCCCGACCCTAGTGGCCCGCTATCCAACGCTCTCACAGGCAGGGGACTGGTTAGGACCTGAAGGGGAATACGTGCACGTAATGCGAAAGCCCTGTCGATAAAGTTCCCAGCAGCGCCTGATCTACCAGCGCCTTACACTGGGAAAGCAACGGAAAACCGTGGAATGCAACAGGGACGGTGCAGAGTGTGAGTGGAAAGGCGAACAGTGAATGGGCATGAGCTACCTGGGGTGATGGGGAAGCGCTGTGCCTGTCACTTCTGGGGCCGGAGGAGGAGGTGTTGCGCAGAGCAGCGGAACTGCCCCAACGTTTTGCAGAACCCCTTTGTCCTCCTCCTCCTTGCTCTCTGCCCGCGAGTGCAGCCGACCCCAGGTCCATGGGGACGGCTGCGTCCAGGTGGTGGGGTGGAACGAACGGGCTCCCGCTAGGACGTCCTCGGGCAGCCAGCATATTGTCGAGACAGGTCGAAGTCTCCACCAGTTGTTCTAAGGAGATATTCACGTCCCGACACGCCAGCTCCCTTCGGACGTCCTCCCGAAGGCTGCAGTGGTAGTGGTCGAAAAGGGCCCGGTAGTTCCAGCCAGAACCCGCTGCCAGGGTTCGGAACTCCAGTGCAAACTCCTGCGCCTATCTCATCCCCTGCCGTAGGTGGAACAGCCGTTCGCCCACCTCTCTTCCTTCGTGAGGATGGTCGAACACGACCCGGAGGAGACGGACGACCTCTGCATAGCTGCCCTAGATGGGCCCCTCGGTGTTCCATATGGCGGTGGCCCACTCCAGGGCTTTGCCGGACAGGCAGGAGACGAGCGAGGAGATCTTCTGAGCATCAGTCGGCGCAGGATGAATCACCTGGAGTGCGATATCCACTTGCAAGAGAAAACCCTGGCAGTCCGCCGCACCGTCATAGTCCCGGGGAAGCAGAATGTGCACCGCCCCCACTCCAGCAGATGCAGGCTGGGGAGGCGATGATACGACCAGTGTTGCGGGAGTGGACTGGGCCAACTCTAGGCGCTGGACAGCCTGTAGGATGCCGTCCATCGCAACGCCTAGGTTGGCCAGGATGGTGGATTGTGGATTGTTCCTTAACGGCCGCCGCAACACCGGTCTCTTCTTCGACTCCGTGCTCCATCCTTTATCTTTTAGGTAGGTGTGTTATTCTGTCAGCTAATTTTGGGGAATCATGAGAAGCAGACTGCAGAGTTGATGTGGTTTTACTAAGAGCTGAACAATGCTCACGACGGCAAGACAATAACACACAAAGACAAAGGGAGCAGAGGGAACATATATACTGGGGGAAATGACTGTGGATGATGATCGGGTGCGCTAAACGAGACAACAGGTGTGATGAGCTGTTGAGATGGGCGTTGGTGTCAGAAAGCCGGTGACGTGGATCGCTGAAGCCTGCTTCCTGCAGTGGGAGCACTGGCTGCAGATGGTGCAGGCGTCACACCTAGGTTCTTTATGGAGAGTATTAAAGATGCAACACAGCCACACTTTGGTTATTTACTTATAGACTTTAAGGCTACATGTTGTGTACATTCTGTGGGATTTGAACATTATATTCACACAGTATTATGACAATATGGATGTATGTTTTAGTGGAAGTGAATGTGCCTAGATAGTAGAAACAACAGGGATAACAGTGTTTATATTATCTCTCCCTCAGGAATGTGGAGTGTTTACATTGATTGAGTATCTGGCATGGGGGTTAACTTCTAGAAACATGATCTGTGTTAGGTAGAGACGCCCTAAAAACCTATAGATTAGCTGGCAACTATCTTTATAGTGAGAAGACAATGGAACGTTCACCGAACGACATCTGTGCTGCAATTTTCCAATAAACTTGAACGACTTCTCCCTCGATTACACGGGCTCTACATTATTTG
>JACXGJ010013603.1:0-16013 GCA_016801105.1 Esox niger | reverse complement strand
CTGTTCCCTCTACCCTCCCTTTTATCTGTTCCATCTCTGTTCTCTCTACCCTCCCTTTGGTCTGTTCCATCTCTGTTCTCTCTACCCTGCCTTTCATCTGTTCTATCTCTGTTCCCTCTACCCTGCCTTTCATCTGTTCTATCTCTGTTCCCTTTACCTTCCCTTTAATCTGTTCCATCTCTGTTCCCTCTACCCTGCCTTTCATCTGTTCTATCTCTGTTCCCTCTACCTTCCCTTTAATCTGTTCCATCTCTGTTCTCTCTACCCTGCCTTTCATCTGTTCTATCTCTGTTCCCTCTACACTCCATTTCATCTTTTCTATCTCTATTCCCTCTACCCTCCCTTTCATCTCTGGTTCTTCAGTCATTACAGTTCATTACTACATTGTTACTGCTGACTGATCCAGTAAGCCTTACATACAGTTCTGCAGGAAGCCAATCTTATTTCCATCTGCATACATTACAGTTATAGGAGAAATTAAGATTTTTTTCTGAAGGTGGGACTGCAGCTAGAGAAGGTGCCAGAAGACAATTCTTAGGACCTCAGGTGTTTGCAATTATTTGGGATGTGGCGTTTAGAGGAGATGCATTATACATTCAGTTCCCTTTCTGCTGGGTTGGTTAAACATTTATGAGATGAGGGGAGATACTCCAGGGACAGAGAGCGTAGAGGGGAGGAGGCCAGCAGGGGGCTTGGGGGAGATTAGGCCAGCAGGGGGTGGGGTGGAGAGCAGGGAGGAAGTCGAGGAAAGGTTGGGGTTCTCTTTAGGACAAGGAATCCCCCTCAGATATTGAATATATATGTTTATATTCAAGATTGCAGTTCTCCCAAATAATACTGTGTTTGCTCAGTAGGAGGAAACAGTGGCCTAACACCTGTGCTGATGCATACGGCCTACGGATAGTGTGGAGCTTGGGTCTGAATACAATATGTAGGGCAGAGGGCTCTCGCTGACAAAGAATCCTGTCAACCCTAGTAATTACATTTTCCCCTTCTGGCAAAGTGTCTCAGATACTTAAGCTGTTACTAGTTTTAAAGTCAGCAAGTCGAGTCTTTCTTCTGGGCTGCATATACTGTAGCTTTGACATTGTCTCTGTGCAGATTCATAAACACGGCCTAGCTTTTTGACAACGACAACCTTATCTGTTCTGTCGAAATTGGGGTATCGTCTTTAGATGTGCTGTGGAAAATGTCTTAACCCTCCCGTGTACATGTATATCTGAGCAGGGGTTTACAAATCATCCTCCATTTGGAGTTAGGATATAATTTTTTTCGGATCTGTCCCTTTGCTCATAGTGGATGTATGAAAAGGACCATTGGTGTATTACGTAAAACAGAGATTCTGTCTGAGGTAAATATACAGAACGCAAATGTGGAATTGTTACACATAATTAATAATTGATTGGTTTTGTCTGGAGCATGCACTGAGTGGAGTGAAGGAAATGGTGTGGTATTTTCTTGAGGTATTCTGGACCGCTGTCATGAGGGTGGGGTGGAGGAGGTCCTTGCAATCCTCAACTTACAGGCAGGTAACGAGAACAACATTTTGACCATATACACTTTTTCTCTTTCCATTTTCTCTCACTCTCTCTTCCCCCCACTCACTTTCTTTCACTGTATTGTCTCTCTATCTTACACACCCCCTCTTTCACCCTGTCCTTCTCTCTGTCATTCTGTCTCTCTCTGAGCTCAGCTGATAAATGAGAACAGAATATGCGGTGTAGAATGTCCTGAGGGACGCAATCCCTCACGTACCACTGTTCTCTCCTATTCTTACCCTATTCTCCCATTACAGTGGAGATGATGGTGGGTAAACCACCAAGGTTCATCGTCTCACTAGTAGGATAGCACCATGTCATCACTTTATGTAACAGGGAGGTCAGTGTTTTCAGAAATCTTTTGCCCTGTTTGACTTGCCGATTGGTTTGTGGGCACATTGAATGTAGTTGATCAAATTAAAATGTTTCTGGAAAATACCAAAGTTCCAAACATTTCTGTAGTACACCAACCCTCTGAACTACAAACAAGTGAAACATTCTGAAAGTTAAGGATTTCGGGGAAAATGTTCATCTCCATGGGGGATGATTTGTTCAGAGTTGCCTACATTTTGTTTTATTTCTCACAAAAAGGAACGCTAGGACCTAACGGTTTGAGCTCCCAATAAATAACTAAATAAGACTCAGTAAATGCCCAGGAACTTTAGGATATTAGTGTTTTTACTTGACATCTCACCGGAGCTTCATTACTGGGCTGTGAGGAAGACCAGTTCACTTCAAAAAGAAGAAAGATATATCTGTCAGATGTAGCAAATCTGTTACATGTAAAATCAATAAAAAATAATCTATTCTCAATTCGTCCTTAAATCTTTCCGTTTGTTACCGTAGTAAATAAAGTGCAAAGATGGGCAAAGACTTCATTAAGATATTATTAACCAGCCCTGCTCACATTCCCTGGACAACCTCAGTGAATAAAGGACATGGTCTTCCTTCCTCTCAGCTTCATACCTGAACAATCACACAAAATAACCGACAAACTCATTCTCACGTAGGTTTATTGTTTCCCCAGGTGCAGTAAATAGATCGTATATTATGTTTGCATCTCTAACTGTACGGCATTGCCAATGTCCACCTATCCATTTGAAGTCTCACAGCAGCATCAAGACCCGTGTTTAACGTGCCATGTTCTCTGTGCCCCCTCCCTCCCCCTACTTATCGGTCTCTCGGCCTCTCCTTGTTCCAGAATGTTGTTATTTGGCAAGAGTCTGTATGGAAATTGCTCTGCACTGCAGAGATGGAGGTGAGACCAAACCCGCAGCCCTCAAGGCCTTATTCTCCAGTATACATGTTATTTTCTCCTCCTGACGCCTCGTACTCTCACCAGCACTCACACTAAAATGTCTCCTATCATCTCTTTTCCTGTCACAGTCAAACACAATCACTCACATCCAAATAACATCTTTATACTCCTGCACGTACGCACACTGCGAGCAGTCGGTGTGTAGAACATTTTAAAATGTATGTAGCATAAAACGACCTGTTATTAAAGTACATAAAGTCATCTAACAAGATGAAATACTATATATGTAGTTATCTAGATATCAGGTACATACGTATCTGTCTGTGTGTAGGCAGAAAACCAGCCCCTATCATTGAACCTGAAACATGAATGGATTCATTTGTCTGGTTCCTGGTTGTAGAGCAGAGAGAATGGGTCCTGTTAGAGGTCAGCCAATGATAGGATGCATACATTCTCCCCCTTTAAATAATAATGTTTTAAATGACATTCAGCCGCAGTGTAATCATCAGTACCTAGGCGAGCATTACTTTCATTTAGTCACACCACCACTAAATTAAAGGGTAAAATCATATTATTCATATGACCCTACTATTTATGTATAAGACAACATACAGTTGGTACTCTTTGTAAATGTTGAAAAGCATTATGTAAATGTGAATCCTATATATTGCGGGCGGGGCTCTGTATAAGCTCAATTGACCCTGTCATTACATCGCAATATGATTAGTGAAGTGGAAAATATTATGCTGAAGTACTTTTTGGGAGAGACCATTTACACAAGCGTTGAGGTGAAATCCATGCCTCAGGGCTGCCGGGTTTTGTTAGCATTTGTTGGTGCCAGTTCCATTGCAGTCTAGTACAATGAAGAAGTGAAAAGAAAGTGAAAGAAAACTGTGAGTGTGCGTGCGCGTGCGTGTATGTGCATGCACGCTTTTGTGTGTGCATGCCCGCCCATGTCTTCTGTGTGATTGATGGCCACATCGATGAGGCTGTTCGTCAGGCGCTAATAAATGAATCTGATTGGCTGACTCCACCTGCTGCCCATGCCTCATTACTTCACCTCTGATCCTCTCCCTCACCTCCCCTTGGCAACGTGATCACTTGATCCACCCCAATCATTCGCCATTACCAGCGTCAGACACCCTGATTGGAGCTGCTCGCTAGGCGGTTGCCCACTGCCGCAAACGCACACACAGACTCACAGCTCTAAACTCCTCTGGGCAGTGAGGGGGTGTGTTTTCAGAGCGAGAATAGCACTGGGATGTTGTGTGTAACGCATTGTTGCTTAACGCGCTGCGGACAGACCTGGAGATTAATGAGCTTTTAGGGCCCAGTTCCCAGGCCAACACAGCCCCCCCCACACACACACACACAAACACACACACCAAGTTATACAAACCTGCAGCCACTGCTGCTTCACTGCTCTCCACTGCAATTTATACTGCGGCCCGAGCCTCCCTCATGGCTGGGCAATAAATCTGGGTGCGTGAGGCTGACGTGTATCCATCAGCGATAAACGTACTGTGTTATGGTGAACACATATAGCCACTGTATTTTTTATTCTTGTTATTACTCACATGTTTGATATGTCCTTATCAACGGGCCAGATGGGTGGGACACTGACTGAAACAGACCAGTCATCAGTGTTTTCCTCATTAAGCTGTGTGAATAGAGGACATACGTGCAGGGGCCTAGCGGTCAACAGTTTGGACCAGGTAAGGAAAATTTGCTAGTTCTAATCCCATATGTTTAATGACTTGTGTCAGAAAACACACTGGGAACAGGTATTTCTTCCAGACAGGGAACGTTGGTATGTTTTATTTGTTCTGTACAGATAAGGGCAAGGCAGGGAAATTGCAGTCAAGGCAGGTTAAGTCAAGAACAGGTAATCGAAAGAGAAGTCAAAGGTGCACAATCAGCAACAGGCAGGTAGGTCATGGTTAAAGCTAAGGTCAGACCACCAGTAGGCAAAATCATAGGATTAACAGGCATAGTATGTGGTACGAAATCGACAATACCTCACAAAGAAACTGAATGCTGAACTGAGCTACATAGAGAAACTAATTATAAACCGGTAGATTGAAAAACAGGTGAAACCAATGGCGACATTGCAGGCCATGAATAGAGGACCGAGCATAGATATACAATACTAGAAAGGTAAACACAGATATTCAGGACTCGATATCAAAAACCAAGAGATACCAAAGTAGAACAGTAGCTGAAAACAAAGAAATACAAACTGCTCGAGTAATAACAGAATAGGAGAGACAAACAAAAAAGGAACCGTACGACTAGAGTGCAAATTGGAGACAGACTTTTGGCCCGGCAGTGAGCAGTGCAACAGGCATGGTACTGTAGATTACTTTATCACCAATCTCAACCCAGAGTCTCTTAAGCGTTCACAGTCGACACCTTACAAACTGCATGCTATTAAGAAACACTATAGATGGATGGAAGATAGTGTCGAAATCTACCAAAGATCACTGGGCCAAAAACAAATCCAATTCTTGCTAGACAAGTGAATAAATTGTAGATCCAATCTTCTCAACGATAGTAGTAGCATTTTGGAATTATCAATGGAAATGTTGGCAGTGGCATTACAGAACTGATCTTTGCAGTGGTTGGTGCTTCTGTCCACAAACAAGGAGAGTATTCAGTGGTACATAAACATTCTGAACACATTCTATCAGACTTGGGCCATGACAGTTGATCCCAGTAAGACAAAAATAATTATACCAAAAAAGATCCAGATGTTAAGATCACAAACAAAAGTTCTACCTCGACATTGTTGCCCTTGACAAATCAGAGAATTACATCTACCTGGGCCTTAACCTCAGCACCACAGGTACATTTAACAGGTTGTGAAGACACAAGGAACGAATCAAAATAACCTAAAACTCTAACCGAATCAGGACTTGGCTTGAAATATTCAGTCAGTCACAGAACCCATCGCCCCATTTAGTTATGTTGCCTGAGGTCCACTGATCAACCAAGAAATCAACAAATGGGATAAATTCCCAGCTGAGATCCTGTCAGCAGAATTTAGCTGAATCCATAAGTAAAGCATGCAGAGCAGTATTAGGACTGTGTATAGTATAGTATCGTATTTATTAGTAAAGCCAAATGAAGAAAAACCTTGATGAGACATAGACTTACTGTCGAGATAGAGTGCCATAGGCTGACCTGGTTCTTGAGAGATATGTGCAAACTGCCGCTCAAGATAATATGGAAACAGAACTGGACTTCCTGACTGTTGCTATTAGGTAATGACAATTGAACCATAAACAATGTTGTAATCATAACCAACAGGGCAGTAGCTAATGCGGGGAAGGAAAGGTGGGTATGATTCACAAGGGCCATGGCTTGGCAGGGCCCTCTGATTGTAATGATGTCATTGTCTTCCAAATATTTCCAGTGCCAATAAAGCCTTTTGAATGTTCACAAGATATAGAGACAGAGAGAAGAGAGAGGTAGAAAGAGGGTGAGGGAGAGGTAATTAGCAAATTCATACCTAGATAAGTTGTAAAAAATCTTTGCAACACTAACTTTGCTGCAGAAACTTCTCTCCAGTTAAAGCCTCAGTATCTTCTTATATAACCAACTAAGTTCTTCCACTGGCACTGATTAATCGATTCTGACAGGCAAGGAAAAAATAGATTATTTCTCTTCTTTTTACTATGTCAGAAATAGCATAGGTAGAGAATAGCCATCAATTCCCTCCCCTGGGGCAACTGTTCCACATTAAAATCAGAGTGGTATATCTGAGTTGCGGTAGATACTTGTATGCATCAGATAAGTCACATAACCCCTCTTAAACTCTAGCAATCATCACAGATGTGAATGACTGACTGACTGGCTGTCTCAAAGAATTACTGGCTGGCTGGCTGACTGATTGGCTTACTGGTTGTCTGACACCTACAGGGCTCGGGCCCTAAGCCCCTCTGTATGATAGACTGTGAGATGACAACAAGCCTCTGTGAACCTGTCACCTACCAGGAAACAGGGAACTGAGAAGTTGGCTGTGTGAGGACCAGAGTGTTGACATGTGGTGACATTCTTTTCTCATTAGGTCCCATGCATGTGTTTCACTGGGCCGGTCAGCAGGATCCTGGATCTGTCCATCGAAAACACATGCGCCACATTAACACAGCAATGCATGTAGTTAGAACACATCCCTCCCATCTGCACTCTGAACATGTGGGTGTTATTCATAAAGGTTTGCATTTCTTTATTGATTCATTTATTGAAATTGATACATGAATTGTACTCAGGGTCTTAATCTGATTCGATGTAACGATGTTCTGTTGTTCTGTGTATTGATAAAAAGGCGTTCAGGGCTGTTAAGTTTTAAGCCTCACTCTGGAGGTGTTACTGCCTTGTCGTATAGAGAAGTGGTTGTCAAACTTATTAGGCCCTGAAATCCCTTTTCTGATAACATAAGATAAATTGCTTATGTTGGACCCTAGGAAAAGATATTTTAAATGCCCACCTCTTGGCACGGGACAGATCATTTTGCAGTTTTTAAGCTAATCCTCCTGCATTTCTAAAAATATTGTCCTGGGGCACATATATTTTTATTGTTGGAGTTTTAAACCTACTATCTTGTAACTCTACACATTTTGCCATGAGACAGAGAAACCATTCAGTTTTCAGACTTAAAGCACTCTCAGCTGTGTTTTTGTATACATTCAGACAGTCATTGTGAAACTGGTGCTGATGATAAAAACGGATCCAAGTTCTTGGTGTACTGTGCCACCCATTTCTACAGAGACCCTTAGGGGGTCTTGGTTATTCCGTTCCCCTCCATTATTTATTTATTTCCTCAATTTTTGTATCTGTTCCCTCAGATGTTTTATTCATTCTCTCAATTTTATTTATTCATTCTCTCAATTTTATTTATTAACACCCCCCAAAAATATATTCATTCCCTCATTTTCTTTCATTCGTCCCATCTAATTCTATTGATTAATTGCCTAAATTGTTGTTTTCATTCCCTCCATTTTGTCATTTATTCCCTTGGTCCTCAGTTATCTGCAGTTTGGAGAGTATTCATGGATAGATTCAAGTTAATTGAATTTCATTTCAAGATGTGAAATACAAAGAACTTCACTACAAAACAGTATAGTTTATTAGAGGGGAGCCATCGGGTTCCTGTGGGATGTATAGTAAGTACAAATGACATGTTGTTGCATGTACAGATAGAAGATATATGCTTATTATATCCATACTTCATCGAATGTGTTACAGATTTTATGACATCACACAAGTTAATAACACATCAAAACGTGAAGAATGGGAAGGGGTCTGAATACTTTCCAAAGGCACTGTATAAAACCAATCATTGACCGTATTATTTCAAATCGTTCTTTGTCAGCAAAATTACCTATTTGTTTCACCTAAACAGAACACAAATATATATGCTCTCCTCAGTGTGGGAGGAAATATTCCCAAATTGGCGACGTCCCTGACTTAGTTATCTGACTGTTCATATTTGTCCATCTGAGCTGTACTCCAGTGCAGTTGCCGAGGGGCGTTAATGTCCTTTCAATCTGACTAGACCTCACCACAACACAAGTGCCTTCTGAATCCCAGGAGCCTGTCGTCAGTGTCTGTAACTCCAGTAGGAGGGGTGGTCTGGCTCACTCCCTAACCGTTGCACGGAACTGTTAGCGGGCTCATCAGATGTGTCTAGTAGCTGTGGGAAAATTAAAGCCCCCCTTATCTGCTCAGAAAGATAATGTCCCTTGTGGTTTGTGTATGTATGTGTTTACTCATAATAGACAATGTCACCGTTGGACCTTTTTTTTTTATTGATTTCCCTCAATAATATGCAAATTGGCAAAAGTATGGTGAATTTTTGCTTGGTCCACTTCTCTCAGCCTCTAGCTGCATTAAATCCAGGCGAAGGGGAAATGTCAATCATATGAAGGCAGGTTGAATACTAATGACTAAGCACCTAAACACATTCCCCTCATCCGCCAGCAATATTAAATATACTGTAAGACCAAGATAGCTGTATGTTTTATGACGAGAGCACACTGTTTGTTTTATTCATTAGTACTCATTTTAGGGGCTTATCGGTTTTCAACTCCTTCTAAGTCTTTCATCGAGCACTGCACATTTTGAGTCTTTCTTTTCCAGGCCAGACCAATTCAGGAAGTATTGTGTGGGAGAGAGCATGTCTTTGATCGTGGCTAACTGATCTATGTATAGAACATAGGCTGCCTCTGGCAACATCCCAGGGGTTCTGTGTACTTCTGCTCCTCGGTTCACAGTGATACTCTCTGCATAATGCAAATACATGCACACACACTCCTACAAATATAAGGGTGGCAGACAACGTGTCTGACCAGTTACCGAATCCAAGGGGTAATTTTGCCATTCTCTCATTGAGCAATTCAGTTAACCTCAATTGCTTCTGTAAGTCACTCTGGATAGGAGCTTCTGCAAAATGTACACAAACACACCAGAAGTATTGACAGCTCAATTGCAGCTATTGAGCCGACAAGCAGTCTGGACTAGTGGTTGCTCAATACAAAGGGATTTGTCCTGGTGTGAGAGGAGGGAACATCTAGGTGTTGGAGGGATGTAACAGCAGCAACTCATTTGAGGTACATAACTCTGCTGGTCCTAAAAGGCCGCTTGCAGTTTCAGACTGGATATAGAGGGCAGTTCCAGGCTGGTTATAGAGGGCAGTTCCAGACTGGTTATAGAGGGCAGTTCCAGACTGGTTATAGAGGGCAGTTCCAGACTGGTTATAGAGGGCAGTTCCAAAATGGTTATAGAGGGCAGTTCCAGACTGGTTATAGAGGGCCAATCAAGACTTGTTATAGAGGGCCGATCCAGACTGGTTATAGAGGGCAGATCCAGACTGGTTATAGAGGGCAGATCCAGACTGGTTATAGAGGGCAGATTCAGACTGGTTATAGAGGGCAGATTCAGAGTGGTTATAAAGGGCAGATATAGACTGGTTATAGAGGGCTGATCCAGACTGGTTATAGAGGGCAGATCCAGACTGGTTCTGTAAGGCAGATGGTATATCCAGACTAATTCTGATGATGGCAGGTCCTCCAGACCGGTTCTAGAGCTGATGGAACGAACTGGAGCTGGTGGCTGATCTGGACTGAAACTATAGAACTGGTTTATCCATACTAGTTCTTTAAAGCTGATTGGTAATCCAAAATGATTCTATACATCTGATGACTGATCCTGAAAGTCTAATGCTTAAGGAAAGACCAGGTTTAGTTTCAATTTCAGTTAATTCAGTCACACTTTATTATTTCAAATACTAAATACTATAGGCATGTAGGTATGGAACTGACCCCATGCATGGATTAGACAAGACTGGCAGCTGATCCTTGCTCTCCTCCTGCTCCAGTCCTTTCCTGTCTTGAAATATGTTTCCTTGTCTGGCATTTCCAAGTGTGCAGACCCATACCACAATCTGTCCGGTCCAAGACGTCTTGGCATATAGTTTCCCGCCCTGGTTCTTCCGTAGCTCTGTTATGACTAAACAAAATCACCGCCTTCTAAATGAGTTCCGCTACAGTACAGCAGTTTGTGCGTGTGGGTGTGTGCCTGTGCATGCTTCATCTTATTGGAACCTCATTGTGCAAGCCTCAGCTTAGCTGTTGTTTCACCTAGGCACTCAGCCGCAGTATATTCTGTGTTGTGAGGTGTTGAATATAGCCTAGCTATGCTCCGCTGAAGCATAAGGTCATTAACAAGGACCTGTGGAGTACAAATAATCCAATTAGTAGGATCGTATCTCTCTTTCACTCCTCTATCTCTCCTCGTTTTCTCTATTTTACTCTCTCTTTCTGACATGTCTTCTTTGTCCTCCACATCTTCCATCTGACAATCCCACTTCTCTGAGCAATTCATAAAGTACTTTACCATGAAAAGGCCAGGCTATTCACATTTTGCCAAAGCAATTATGGAAGAGACTATCAACAGCAATAGGACATTGTGTGTTTCTCTGAAAGAGGGTCATTTATCCTTCAAATGTTATATTGTAATAAAATAAATTTGGGAGGGAAGGATGCCACTGAATTTCAATGCACCCTTTCAAACTGTCATTAGGTTTTGCTGGCAGACAGCGGCATGTTGGACCCTCTTAAGACAATGTTTGCAGGCATTTTAAATGGACTGTCATTATCACCCAGTTTTAAGTGGTTTAACAATCATTGAGAATGGCTTTGTAATAATCCTTTCAAGATGCTTTCAAGTAAATTGGTCTCAATGAGTGTTAAGGCCAACAAATGTGATCTAGAGATGTCGTCTTGCTTAATAGTGTCATCTTAGTTTTCATTTCAGCTGCGTTGGCAGCGAGGTGGTGGTCCCCTGGTTGTCGAGGACAGGTCATTTCCTGGTGCGGTTAACCTTGCCATTGGACGTAGTGACTCTTCCTTCAACAAAAGGGTACCTCTTTAGGTGAATGCTAATGTGTAGATTGTGGAAACCTAGGTGGATACTGGAGTAATGACCGTCAATGCATGGCAGAGCATATATATATATATATATATATATATATATATATGTGTGTAGAGAGAGAGAGAGAGAGAGAGAGCATGAGAGAGAGATGGCAGAAGAAAGAAAATATGCCTGGGGAACTTCTTTTAATGCCAGTCTCTGTCATTGACCATGATATTGATCCTTTCTCTACTTCCTTTATTAGATTATACTCTATGGACTCTCTGCCCAGTGGAGAATATTGTTGATTGCGTCGGAGGTCTCATTTATAAAAGAGGGAGCTGTTTACTTTTTATTTGGCTCCACGTTCACAAATGCAGTGGCCACGACTGGAATTGAAAGCATAAATCTTGCCATGTTGAAGTGGGGTAAAAAAACACTCTCAAACTGGCAATAGCAAAACAGAAGATAGGTCTGACTCTAGCCCTGCATACAGAAACAGTAGGCTGGTCTGACTCTAGCCCTGCATACAGAAACAGTAGGCTGGTCTGACTCTATTCCTGCATACAGAAATAGTAGGCTGGTCTGACTCTAGCCCTGCATACAGAAACAGTAGGCTGGTCTGACTCTATTCCTGCATACAGAAACAGTAGGCTGGTCTGACTATTCCTTCATACAGAAACAGTAGGCAGGTCTGACTCTATTCTTTAATTCAGAAACAGTAGGCTGGTCTGACTCTATTCCTTCATACAGAAACAGTTGGCAGGTCTGACTCTATTCCTTCATACAGAAACAGTAGGCAGGTCTGACTCTATTCCTTCATACAAAAACAGTAGGCTGGTCTGACTCTATTCCTTCATACAGAAATGGTAGGCTGGTCTGACTCTATTCCTTCATACAGAAACAGCAGGGTGGTCTAAGTGGTGCTGCATACTGAATATCCCACTACAGAGAAACAGGGTGAAGGTTGACCAATCTCCGTTTACGCCCCTCTGGTCCACCTGTCTTCATTCTCTGGCATTTTCACACATATCTCATCTGCGTTTAGACTGCACAGTGGTCAGCAGTTCTGACCAGTCCATTTCATCTCACCTCTTCCTCTCCACCCCTCAGCTGCTGCTCCACGGCTCCTTGGGGACAGATTGGGCTTGCAGGCCAGCCTGTATTGTGTTTTTGTGGGGAGGTAGCCAGACAAAGCCGGGCAGAAGCCCCCTCCACCACCTGCCCGACTACAGTTAATCGACAGTTAGCCAGCTGGGCTGGGAGGACCCAGAGTGGCCAGCTTCAGTTCTGCTCTCCTTTGTTATGTCTGGAACAGGAGGAGAGGAAAAGGAGGGTGGGAGGACAGGAGGGAGGGAAAACACTGTCTACACCAGAACCTCGAGCAATATGGTCCCTCTTTTCTGCTTTGCTGAGCCAACTGTATTACCTCATAGACCGTTGACAAATGGCCACTTTGCTCCATGAACCGTACATTCTTCTAAAGATTCTGCTGAATGATAGGAAAAAGAGTTTAGATCTACAAGAAGAACGGTGTA
Organism: Esox niger; assembly: GCA_016801105.1. Lineage (NCBI taxonomy): Eukaryota > Metazoa > Chordata > Actinopteri > Esociformes > Esocidae > Esox > Esox niger. Next base: position 3,267 of record JACXGJ010013603.1, on the reverse strand, counting down.
TGAAATTATGAAGACATTCTCTAGGGTGTCAGATGGCGTATTATAATATAATTAGTGTTTTCACTTATGCATTTCAACTCTTCTGTAGTCCTCAGTAACTCTCCTGATTTCCAGAGTAATTCAGGAGAGCTAGAGGTCCCAGCTGGTAGCTGTGCTACAGAACAATTAGAGCCCCAGTCACTGTCTCAGTACTTGTCTTTATGAGCACTGTACTTATCTCCCCGTCCTGATTTGTTGGTTCATGGTCTAGACGCGGCGATCCGCCTCCAGCGTGGATTCAGACTAACTCTTGTGTCTCTCTCTACTTTGATAACCACCAAAAGCTGCCTTTATCTGACACCCTTTGCCTCAAAATCCTCACCATCAAATCCTCCCAATCCAACCTCAGGACTCAACATCTTCCTCACTCTTCCACTCTCGGAGAGAACTATATAAAATGAGATCCCCTTTGCTTGCTCTCCCTCCCAGGGCCCCCAGGGACACATTCAGATGTACTGAGGGCAAAGGATGCTGGGATGCCAGCTGTGGTTTTAATGATTGTGCCCTCAGGCCTCAGATCAGCCGTGAGAGAAATATAGTTCCTTTTTTACACAGTGAAGTGATCCACGGCCTCTAAACGCCTCTGCAGTTTTTTGCAGGGCGCATGTCTGTGTCTGTGCTTGCATGAACGCGCATGCAGGCTCTTCAGTAATGCCCAGCACCCTATCCACCTAATGCTGGGGTGCTGAATCAACGCCATTCATTACAATTCCTGACAACAGTCTTTGTTTCCCTGAAAAGTGAGGTCCTTGCTGTGTCTCTAGTTAGTTTGATACCTGTCCATTGACTCCAGGAAGTCTGACTTAAGATAAGTTGTCATCTCAGTCATTTAGAAACATTTTGCAGAAAACTAACAGGCCTTTCTTAAAATATACTTACAATATACTGCATATACTGCATTTCACATCGTTTTGCCTACTATATCCAAATACATAACTACAGAATCCCCACCCTAAGACCATAGATTTGTATGTGACCTCAGAGGAATTCCAAACCACAAACTTGGTGTTGGTAGTGTGAGCCACAAAAGACCACTGCATTGCTTATGTACAATACAACACTGTCAAATGGAAGACATGGCTGTCATCAGTAGTAGTAACCACAACTGGTAACCATTCAATGTGAACATTGGCAATGTCTTTCAAAATGGAGCAGGATTAACAGCAAGGAAGATGAGTGAATCAAATAGCCCCAGGACAGGGTCAAAGCTACAAACTGAGCTGATGTGAACCATCACAAGTACATCTTTGTTAATACCGCAGGCTTTTATCGAGCCAAAACTCTACACAGTGTGGGTGCAATATCAGTGGCCAATGAGCAACTGCCCATGTGCCTGGACGATGCACGGAAACATATCCATGTTTACAGCCGTATCTGAAGATGGGGAGTGTCACAGTTGGTGTAGTGGTGTTTATGTCCAACCACCATCACAGGGGGTTTGGACATAAGCCCCTTGTTGGGCCCAGTACTCGGGTTGCACATCTCAATGAGATCCTCAATTCATTTACACAGCATCATTTTAGGTGTGGCGGTGATTACTAAATAATTTTTGGCCAGTCCCCGATTCCTGACCCTGAATCTGTCCCTGTAATCTCATTTCATTAAGGAGGTTGAAGGTGAATGACCGCCATCCCCAAGGACATGTCACCCTGTTACAGCACAAGACCTGACATCACTGGTGACCAATCTTATGTTTGGATTTGCTTTGCCAAAATACTTTTTCCACAGTGCATTGATATAACCAAGAGATGCTGAAGACAGAATTGACACAAGTTAGTGTAGTGTGTGCTAAACATTGACATTTATTTAATTTTTTTCTGATAGTATTTGTTACAGATGAGTAGACAGAAAACTCATGTTGCAGTAAAGGTTTTCTATCATCAATGATTGTAGACGATGTTTTCATTGATCACATCTGATTTTGGGATTGAAATTATAGACTTTCTTTTCAGTCAATTGTAATGTGTGGTGTACAGCAAGAGATTTAACTTATATAAACAGTAAAACAAACTGTAACAGATTGCCTTTAGCACTTTGAAACATGCATCTTACATGTTTTCCCTTGGACTAATTAATTGTATCAATGACTAATTTGTGATAATTGCACTTTATATACTTTTGATGACTTAACCAATGTAAATATTATACTTTACCAAAACCTTAGTTTGAGTCAATGATCTTGTGGTTGTAATGTTTACAAACCAAATAAAAGCAAAATATGTTGTTCACATGATACACGTTTGATCAGTTTGGGGATTTTTATTTGCAGTTGTGAAAAATCATAACATACTGCTGACAATTGTAGCAAAGCAACTAATCTAGAATATAACAGACCAGTCCAGGTGGTCCCTGTCTGAGTTGCTTTTCTCATTCCATGTCAAATGAACAGAACCCGTGTTTCTCCATTTCCCCTGACAGACATGGACGACTGCCAGTCCAACCCGTGTCAGAACGGAGGCACCTGCATTGATGAGATCAACTCATTTGTTTGCCTGTGTCTGCCCAGCTACAGTGGGGCCACATGTGAGAAAGGTAAGGTGCCACCTGACCCATCACAGAGAAAATTACTTCAACTGCATCAGCACCGCACCTTCCCTCAGAACACTTGCTTTCAGCTGGAATGCCTCAAAGACAAAGTGGGTACGAATGCAGCTTGGCCATTTCAAAATCCAGAATGTTTTTGGGGCCTCTATTACATGATAGCTTACCTGTGAATGATAGACTCCCAGCCACATAACCCTCACACATAATTGTTTTGTTTAGCGCAGTGGCTTTCTTTGTAACACTGAAAGATATACAAAGCAAAGAAGGAAAGGGAGAACAATGACAGGAATAATATGTTCACACTTAGTTTAAAAATAGAGCCGGACAGGGGACAAATTCTGTAGATATGCTATAGGATAGAATTAGTTCACCAATCAAACTCACTTGGTTCGAGATTCCATGTCCCTTCTTTTTATTGTTACAATTAATGTTGCATGTATCAACACAGTGGAAGGCTCAACCTCTGATGACCTTTCTACCACACCACCACACCTTCAGCCTACATCCTAACAGAACACCACTCCACCTCACCACCACACCTTCAGCCTACATCCTAACAGAACACCACTCCACCTCACCACCACACCTTCAGCCTACATCCTAACAGAACACCACTCCACCACACCTCCACACCTTCAGCCTACATCCTAACAGAACACCACTCCACCTCACCTCCACACCTTC
>JACXGJ010013602.1:0-16016 GCA_016801105.1 Esox niger | reverse complement strand
GCCAAATTCAACTGGCATGGCCCTAACCCCAGAGAGTACCACTGGGATTAAGGAGAACCCCCTCAAATCATCAATTCCCTCAGATGGGACAAGGGAGGAAGAGTCCCCTGTTCCAGTCTATATCCCCAGACTCAGGAGACGCCTGGATATTCAGTCCCCTCAAGATGCTCCACCTGCCATCCCACAAACACCACCACCCTCTGAATCACCTTATTCCAGCTGTGAGAGTGAAGATGAAACTACAAGGAACCAAAAAGGAGAACAGAAAGCTAAGATCCCCGATTCATCATTCAGTCTTGCAGGTATTGATGTGTCTTTGGCTCCAAGGAAAGCTCTCAATATTGCCTTATCTAAGGACGGCATTCAATATCAGTCAGACTCATATCATCAGGGGACTACACCTGTTTCCCCAAGTTCACCCCCCCCTGCCTGTTCAACCTCTCCTAGTAGTGAAAGTGAGGATGAGACTAAAATGTATCAAAGAGAAGAGAGGGGTACAAAAGTCTCAGAATCACCTTTTAGTGTTGCAGGCTTTGATGTCACCTTTGCCCCAAGGAAAGCTCTGAATATTGGCTTCTCCGAGGAAAGCTCTTATCACCCACATCCTGAGGCTGAGTCGAGGTTGTCTTATCTGGGTCATACTGCGCAGACTGCTATCAACAGAAAAGACGAAGGCTTTAAAGACACCAAGAACCTTCCCCAAGTGTCTATATCAAAAACCTCATTCTCTTCCTCCTCTTCATATGGGACGACAGCTGACGAGGCACCAACTCAACTCTTCTATGTCCCTCGACATAGGAAACGTCTGGATATTCAGCCCGCTCTGGATGCCCCACAAACACCATCAACCTCTGGTTCTTCTTTCCAAAAGAAAGCCCTCAATATTAAATTTGATGCCACAGACAGCAGCACAGATGAGGTGGCCCAGAGGGTCAGAACGGACTACAGCAGCCCCATACAGAGTTACACTGACAGAAAAGGAGGCTTAGAGGAAGTAACCAATCTTACTCCAAAGGTTTCTTTGCCCAAAACATCACGCTTTTTCTCCACTCCCACTCCCAGCAATGAGGGGAAGCTTATACAGTCTCCATTCCAAATTCCCCGCCAAAGGAGGCATCTGGTGGTAGACATTCAGCCCCCTGTGGCTCCACCTGTTGCACAAGTGACACCACTGGCTTTCCCAAAGGGAGATCAGGCAGCTGGGTCTGGTTGGAGGAGCAGGGGAGAGCAGTGGAAAGCAGAGGATGAATTTGGCAGTACCACACAGGAAGAGAAAAACGAGAAGCGCTATATGGGCTTGTTGACTGCTAAACCATTTGGCTCAGCTCGTCAGTATCAACGAAGCATCAACTTAGAGACCATTACAACCACACAAGATAGTGAGATCTCTGAACGGGAGGGTTCAGAAAAGGGCACCTCCACCTCAGCCTCCACCCACCACTTCGAGACACACAGGGAGGGAAGTGAGGCTTAAGAAAGACTGCTTGTTTCAGTCAAAGAAAAGCTTAGCAGATGACTAATAGATCACTTGAAGAATTCAGATTTCATATTTTATTACAAAATAACTTATAACATTTTCGTATAAAATGTATAATTTGTACTCTTAAACGGTATCTCATAATAAAAACAGCGCTTTATATTACTTAAAATGATTTCATATACTCTGGGATTTTAAGGGCAAGGGCATGAAACACTATTTGGTAAATCTCGTACATGCTTTTCTACATTGAAACACAACTCTCTTATTCCTTTTTTGCACCAATATTTTATCTATTCATGGCACTGCCACTTACACAATGAGTATTCATGATAAACAAACCTGTTGATCAGCCCATATTGTGTATTGTGTATGTGATGTGTTTATCTGTTCAACCTAAATATGTTGTACTCTTGGGTCATTCCTACTATTCGGTGCCATTTATGTCCATATGAAAATACCAGTTCTTATTTAGTGTAAAATGCATTTAAAAGGTTTGTTAATATGAGGCCAGGTGTCCTTTGTCTTAACACAAATATTGATCTTGCAAGGGAATTTCATTTTGACCACTTTCAGTGAATCTAGGGGAATTTGCCATATCCCTATGTGTTATTCAACTTCTATGAGAAATATAAGACATTTATTTTGTCGTTGATAAAATATGCCTTATCAAATGTTGTCCCCATGAATATTGTGTTTATTACTGATGCATTTAAAAAATTTGTGTTAAACCAAGTTTCCCCCCTTAGTTTGTTGGAATTGTCTTTTTACAAAAGAAATGCCCTTTCCACAATGAAATCACATTTGGAGGAGGGCGGAAAACAACAGCTCAAAGCAAAGTACTTAATCTTAGTTCTATATCACTCAGATCTCCAACCTTTTCAGCTAAATAGAGAAAATAAATGTAAAGTTTCATTATTATAAAATAATGTTTGACAGAACGGTTCCAATACTGTTCGAATGATCATCATCAATTATAGCTTAATTTTGCTAATTCACAAAGCTATGGCTAACTTAACCAAAGAAACTTCCACAATGTTAGGAATATGCACTTAACTGGATGAAAATTTTCTAAAATTAGGATGTAAGTGCCTGAGTTTGACCAATATATTTTCTTACAGTCAAACCTTACCCTTTCCTGAAAACATGATACATTTAAAAATACTTTTTGCAAAAGAACAGCACTGCATAATATGAATGACCAAGATGACATGGCTATTACTATGGTAATGCAATAGTTTGAAAAAAAAGGGCCCCAGCAGCTAGAACAAAATCAAACTTTGACAAAATCATTCACAATCATTCTGTAAATGAAGATAGCAAAGAAGAAATTAAAGACAACGATAAGTTAATAAACCCCTTTATATGTATAGAGAGAGGTTACAGTGAAAACACACATACACATACTGTACATACATATATACAGTAAGGACAAGGTTATTCCTTCTCCTGCATTTCCACTTAAGAATACCATTTGAATTACTCTGTACAAATGATTAGTGAGGAGTTCAGCAACTAACTCAGTCTACCCAAACCTAATATACACAAATACACAAATGACATCATGGATCACTGACAGGTGGAAGAATCATGTGATCCTATTACTATAGAAATTTAACCATTTACTGTACATGTTTTAGTTTAAAGACCACTGGATTTGACCAATCAATGATTGGCATGTCATAAGACCTGATACCATTCTTACACCACACATTCAACACTGAGCATGTTATCCTATACCTGTCTCCATTTGTTAAATTAATTTAATGTCCATTTGTACTGGAGACTGACAGTGTGGTTCCTTTGTTACTTTTAGTGTGTGTAGGTTCGTGTTAGAAAGGAAGGGTTGGGCAAATGCAGGAGGGAACTTGTCTCCCCCAAAATGAGGTTATAGGTGTTTCAGCTCTGAATATACACTGTCATGGTTTTCATAAAGCGTTAAGACAACATGACCGAGGATATCAAATAAAGCACAAAAACACTTGCACAGATTTCTGTACAAAAAACCCCCCAACAACAGTAAAACAAGTTTCCCAAAACAAATCTCATCCATTCACAGATGGCTCTGACGGAGAGTGTGCATGCATAGTTTCACTCTCATGACAATTGAGCATCACATCACAGCCAGAGACAAAGGTTTACATGTGTTACAAGAACATTAGCCTACGCTAGGCAAAAGAACAGCATAACATCACAGACTTGTAATTCTAACCCTTCAATGTCCATGGTTTAGAAAACCTCTCAAAAGATACATGGCGATGCATGCATGCTGGGATTGGATTTCCCCTTATTGTACAGAACACCTCTCCTACATAGTCTGAAAGGCCTTATACAGTCTTCCAATTGTAACACTGTCAGTACTGGGGAGAGAGACGCAAGTTAATAATAGGCATTGAAGCTGGATACGATCAGTGGACAAAGGAAGACAAGACCAAAGCTATATGCCATATATCAAGATAAAATAGAAATGCACCTCTATTTTAACTTGCAGACGAGGCCTAAAGGTCTGTTTTGATCCTGAATGTATCCCTGACCACTGTGTGTGTGTGTGTGTGTGTGTGTGTGTGTGTGTGTGTGTGTGTGTGTGTGTGTGTGTGTGTGTGTGTGTGTGCGTGCCGCGCAAGTAAAGTGACTTCCATACATTTATCTTTGAGGCACAGAAAAATCCTTAGTACAAACCTACAGCTTAGAAACATAGACTGGTCACATAACCAATGAATGCTGGCCCCTCCACTAACAACTCAGTCAACAAGCAGCCCGGTTGATTAGTCAGTTGTTGTGATTGGAGGACCACTGAAGGTTTAGCAGGGGGGCTTACATCTATGTTTTAGGACAGGCTGGTATTGTGGCGTGCGTGGGGATGGAAACCATTGGAGGCAAATGAAAAAAATCACTGGCACAAATTACCTCATGACATTAAAGGTGTTGTTATCCACCTTTCACAGCAGCCTCAATTACAAAAGATCTACTGTAACACAGCCGTTTGACACTGTGTGCTTCTTCAACTACAAGAGACCCAATTTAACCCCAACAGGAAACAACTGATAGCAACTGTGGGTTCTGTAGGTTACAAAGCACAAATCAAGTTCAAAGTTCAGATATTTAGTATTTGAAATGTGTTTTGAAGACCGAAGGTTCAAAATTGAGGAATCTTGTTGGGTTTATTCCTTCATATGGTAGCAAGGGGTTAAAGACCGGATCTCTAACTCACAGAAAAACCAGTTCAGCCTATGTCAGCCACTCATGAGAACAAGTTGTCCTATCACACAGCAATATGACACGTCACAGTGAGGAGGCGCACACCACAGGGGCTCGCCGTGTGCTTTCCCACAATTCAACGTAGGCAGGGAACGTTACCCGGAGAGGGTTGGTGTCTCCATGGCAGCCAGTTGTTACCTACATCCCAAACTCAGCAGGGCAACTTACGCCCAGTTTTGGACCCTACCCACCCTCCCCCCAGGCCAAAACAACACTGCTATCGTTACCTGGAAGCACCCCCTGTCATCGCTGACATGCACATCGTCCATTTTACACTGTTTGTTTCTTTTATTTTCTCATAGCCATTGTAGTTATCGTCGATTATAATGTTGTTCTGTTGGCGTTTGTTGCAGTGTACCTATTGCTATGACATCTCTCTTTCTTTGTTCCATTCCACAAACTCATCCAACAGCACTGGCCCTGACAGAAGCGGAGAGAGCAAAAGGAAAATGTCAGGACAATGATCCCCGGTACCGCTAGAGAATGCATGCATATGTATGTGAGTGTCACCGGGTCGGTGGGAACACTCACAGGCTCCATCCTCGTCATAGTTACTGAGGTCCAGGTTGATTGTCCTGCTAAACTCTAAAACATTGCACCACTGGTCTTTGTTGATGACCTTGTACTTGGATTGCTAGATCAACAAACATACAGGAAGTCAATAGTACACTACATTCTCACTGTATTAAAGAACAATTTCAATATTTAGGACCCTAACCTGTGGGATTCATATAAATGCCATGTTATAGAAGGGTGAAGAGATGTTTTGATGTAGCCGTACGTTGACTAACTTAGCTTGTTGTTCTTGCACATCGATCTGAGAAGCAGGGCTTATGAAAAACACGAACAAGGACACCCACATGTATCACTGTATGAGCTGCATAGCTGTCAGTATTATGGTTAAGGTCCTTGGGAATGACAGTTGACTTTTCACAATATCTACAGGCTTATGCCATTACACAAAGAGCTTTGCAGCTAGTAAAATAATGTACAGTAGTGGGTGATTTTTGAGATGATGTTCATGTCTTTAATTCTCAAATGAAAACTTCTACAAATTGACATTTACATTAACCACACAGAATAAGGTACTAAATACTGAAATTGACCTCCAAGTTAAAAGTTAGAGGTTAATCTCCATACCTCAAGAAACTGATTGAACACAGGAAACAGTGGCCATGTCTTTCCTAGGAGAAGCCCCAGCATGCACTTGGCGGTGTTGAGGTCTAAGCTCCTCTGGTCCTTTTCCTGCACAATAAAAAGCATGGGGTCAAATACGACTCAAGAGGCATATGTTGTACTTACAATGGCACTAGGCAATTAATGAGAACACAAATCAAAATCACATGTGCTTTGTTTATTAAATGTATAGATCTCACGTCATACTCTGTTTTCATTCACTGTTAAGCTCATAAGGAATAGCTTTCAGGAGAACGTGCCTTACAGTTATTTTCAACCAAGTCAGACTGTGTAAATATTCCAGCCATGACTCTTGATAAGACTTTTTCCATTCAAGACAAAGAATTTCACACCCAACGTGGAACCCAAACTAACCTGTAAGTTGACAGGACGGCATTATTTTCCTTGATGTCAACAGTGTGTTTATATATATATTTCTATAAAATGGTAATAAAGTTGAATTCTTTAATCTGTCGAGTGTTGAATATACATATAAAAAACAAATATCAGATGGTAATACATAAATCCTGGTTGGAGTAAATCTATTGATGATAGTGCAATTAGATCTCAACTTAACTTACCCGTGCAAAATCAAAGGCGTATCTATAAATGAGCTTAAAGTTGTTGGTGTCGTTTAGGACCGACCTCAGGTAGTCCAACGAGTTCCTCAACCTCTCAGTGCAGTCACATCTGACAACACCAGAAAGACCCATTAGAGACAGAACCTAGACCCAGCTGCCATAGTGGAGTCTACATAACTCTACACAGGAGACGCACAGTTCAATTCTAGGCTAGGGGTAAGTACCAATGTGTGTACTGCACAGCTATGGACATTAACATAGGACATAGACACTGGAAAATGTGTGCGCGCGCATACACGCGCACTCACACAACAGACTTACTGAAGGGAGCCCATGCCTTTCAACCACTCCTGTAGGGTGAAGTAGCCCATACTCTGGGCATCAAGCTTCCAGGCCAAAACCAGCATCACCACCTGTCCGCAGACAACGACATACCCATGCATTATAATACACTGAAATGCACCTGTCATACCCATGCATTATAATAAACTGAAATGCACATCATACCCATGCATTATAATACACTGAAATGCACCTGTCATACACATGCATTATAATACACTGAAATGCACCTGTCATACACATGCATTATAATACACTGAAATGCACGTCATACCCATGCATTATAATACACTGAAATGCACCTGTCATACACATGCATTATAATACACTGAAATGCACCTGTCATACCCATGCATTATAATACACTGAAATGCACCTGACATACCCATGCATTATAATACACTGAAATGCACCTGTAATACACTGAAATGCACCTGACATACCCATGAATTATAATACACTGAAATGCACCTGTTATAACCATGCATTATAATACACTGGAATGCACCTATCATACCCATTATAATACATGGAAATGCACCTGTCATACCCATGCATTATAATACACTGAAATGCACCTGTCATAATCATGCATTATAATCCACTGGAATGCACCTATCATACCCATTATAATACATGGAAATGCACCTGTCATACCCATGCATTATAATACACTGAAATGCACCTGTCATACCCATGTATTATAATGATGGAAATGGCTTGCATTGTTTATATAATTGATTTCTCAATTAAGATGTTCATTTTTGTGCCATCTCTGAATGACTGTTAGAATCTCTTTCAGTCCTTACATTTTCTGGTTCAACTCCGATGTCTTCACAGAACTTCTCCATTCCCTCTGGCCCAACCACATCATCACAGCCTAACAAAAATACACATGTACATACTGAGACCCGTTTACAGTCCTATAGCAGAAACAAGTGTAATCTTTTCTGTCCTAGTCACACTGAATACAGACAACTGTAGCCGCTGATTCAGTCCAAAGTGGACAAGTTTGACCTCTAGTGCAAGAAAAACCTGGATCTGAATGATACCAAGACCAAAAACATAATCACAGACCTCCATTTCCTACATAGACACTGGGTTTGGAGAGTTGGACAAACATGTATGTTCCCATTTCTCATTATGCTGAGAATATACTGAGATATGGCTTCATAGATATTTAAGGCTATTTATTAGTCCTACTGAAATCTTACATTGCACAACTGATCAAATCTGCCACATATTATATGGGTGTGACATCCATTCCTGCAGACTACTTTGTACAGATCATCACCAGACCATTTCACACTCCTCCTATGCACTCCAGTCCTCTCCTCGGGGAGTAGGTGTGAGCTATGTTTATCTTATAGAAGACAACTTTTGAAAGAAAGATTTTGGTGATTTACAAATATTTTGTATTTACCATTGTGAACAATTACAGCTGTCATATCTGTATGTTCCATTTAATTCAATAAAAACAATCTACAACTAATATAAATCTGATGACTGGCCCTAAAGAAATCACAACATCTATAATCTCCAGACGACTAATACAAAAAACCTAAATGCATGACATCCCGGATCATCATCAATTTAGCAAGCAAAAGATATTCTAATACACCAATTACACACAATTATGACATGAAACCTGTGATCTTAGAGCAACAAGAGTGGTTGAGAGCATAACATTCTGATGGAGGAGAATTGGGATATTTGGATCTACAAACCTTGTGTCTCACCTGCATACTCGTAGAACCACTCCAGACATCTTTTACTGGAAAAGGTCTCCTCCTCTCGGATCTGTGGTGCTTCATGTTTCCTAAAGACACTGCATATAGGAAAAGGCCGTTTCAGACAATGTACATCACGGCACACTACAAACAGACACACACATCCACACATTTCAAGCGAGGCCATGGTCAAATGTATCATAACCTTCAAAATTAAGACTGAATTAAATAATTAGTGAAATAATACCTGTGTACTGGAAAAAGTTGTACTAGTCACTTTCCAATGTCTTTTTGTTACTATTTAATTTATATTATGTAGTCTGCTCACACGCGATTAGTCAACAGAAAATATGCCCAATATTTGTAACACCTTTCTGTAGTTTGTCATTACTCATCTGTTAGTTAGGATGGTAGTAACTTTCTGTAGTGTTAATACTCACCTGTTAGTTAGGGTGGTAGTACCTTTCTGTAGTTTGTCATTACTCACCTGTTAGTTAAGGTGGTAGTACCTTTCTGTAGAGTGTCATTACTCATCTGTTATATGGTGGTAGTACCTTTCCTGGCGACTCTTCTTGGCTGACAGGTCATCTCCAGCTGTAGGTCTCCTCTTTTTCCTAGGAGGCATTGCTTTGGAGCAGCAAGCTGAAATAAATAATACAAGGGGAAGAGATTGTGAATACGGAGATAGAGAGAGCCATGACAGTATCTGATGGTCACATGCATATAAAGAGTGTTGCTACCTGTGGAGTGACCGTCCTGTTTAACGTCTTCTGTCAGGTTCTGAAGAGAGAGAAAAATGGCACTGTATTAAACAACCTCCACCAAAACACACACACAGGCACACATACTGTAGCATCAACGTCGGCATGCAGTGAGCAAGGAGATTTTGTGTGGGGACAAGGAGGCTAGCCTTCTCATTTCCTCAAGCTTCTAACCTTTAGAGATGCCGTTATTTTTACAGACATAGAGAGGGAGGGAGAACAGCAAAAAAGTTGATGAGAGCAGGAATAAATTTAGTTGGTCCATCCAGGCATATAAAATGAATCCATATCTACGACTCAGAGTACCTCACAGGGTAGGGGGAAACATCTATGATCAAGTCCTTAGCATTTTGCCTGATTAACTCTATGAACTGAAAACAAGTTGGACCAGATGTATGGTACTGTGTGTCATAAAGAACAAATATGATAGGAGAGCAAAATATTATTACCAGCTTGTGCAGTGTGTGGTAGATTTTGTGGATGCTGGCCAGTGTAGACAAATGGGAGTTCAGCTGAAAATCTCAAGGGGGTAAAAATAAATACATGTAACACTATTGTAGTATGTAAGCAACTGTTTACAAGCTTCATACACATACCTGCCTATCTTTTCACACGGATCCACCAGTCTTGCCATGACATAATAACATGCATGTTAATTCTCTCGTGTCTCCGGACACTGAAAGCTAGCCATCTGCTGCCCATAGCCAACCTACATCACCACACTTCGTCTGACAAACAGGTTCAAGCGCACATTTAGCCAATACTAATGGCACTGGAAATAAGTATGTAGCACCATCTTCATGTCTCATTAAAACAGGTGGAATGATGATAAAACGACTTTGAATCCATAAATACAGGAAGAAAACAGGGGGCATTTGGGATTACCAGTATAAATCATATTTGTTATGCTGACACAGCAGTTATAGTAGTCTTAATACTCTCACAGTAGGCAAAAACCCAAGAGGCAGGGAATGCATTACTGCAATACTACTACATTAAACGAAAGCCAAGAGAAGGCAGCTGCATACTGATCACGACCAGGGCTGCAGAGTAACGCACTATTCAATACAAACATGTAGATCATGGTTAACAGAAAGTAGAGTTGTCGGTGTTGATTTTCCACTGTACTCCAACCTATCCATTTAGGAACCTTCTCTCATTTACATTCCCAAAGTGTCATCTTAATTAAGATACATATATATATCATGGAAAGGCCGAAAGCCATCACAGAACTAGCTACATAGCCTACCTAAAATAGCAGTGCTACGCACAACTTGCACAGAGTTTACAAAGTATCTGGAGAGTAGACGGAGACATGGTTGTTGTAGTCCACTTCCTGGACCAAGGCTTTAAAATCCTGATGAGAATTATGTGGAATAAGACTACAATTCCCAGACAAACAAAATAATAATTTCATTCAGCACCCTTCTCCTGACACCCCAACTGATGAATGCATGTTATATTGTTACAAAAATGTTACATCCTATAGAATATGGTACACAAGTACATTCTAGTTCTCTTGCAACAGACGATATAGGCTAGTTGACGCACATTCGGTAAGCTCTATCGCAGCAAGCATAGAAATATATTTTACAGAACTGCGTCACAATTTTCAACCTCTGTAATTTTCCGCAGTTGCCTAGAAAACTGACCTATTTAGCCTTACACAACAACATTGTTGAAGTGTAACTTGCTATTTAGTTTCGCATGCATTCCTACTCGTAAATACCCGACAATTTACCAGTATCATGGTCGACTATAACGACATATTAAGCAAATGTATTTAAAAAATGTTAGCCTTCGCAACGCTGCCCTACCTAACAATAAGTCAAAAAAGTGTCCCTAACAATAACACAATATACCATATTGTACCCTCGTTGTGCCCCAAGACAACACTGGGAAATACAAAGAAAATGGCAATAGCAAGACTGTCTGTACAGAGATGTATTCTATCAATCGATTAACAACTAAGAAAATCATCTAAATCTTAAAGTAGTTAGTGACTCAAAATATCCGGACACTGTTACGCAATAAAAAAAAATAGCTTATTACACTACATACTAAAATATACCAAAAGCTACAACTACACTTACTTGCCGCATCAGAGTGCATTTTTATTAAACACACAACTGTCGGTGAGAAGTCCAGAGACCGGCCAGTAGGCGGGACATGTTAACATAACCATGCCCACTGATGGTGTAGACAAACGAAGAACTTGGTAGCCGCAAAACTACTCCTTCGTGATAGGCTGGCTTTGGTGTCATATAGAAGGGTTAAGCCTGCTACGTTCATTTGCATACGGGAGTTGGGGATTTAACAGTTGGTAAATCTTGAATACCAGTTGAATGCATTCATCTGCTGTGAACTGGTTGGTAAACCCCGATTGGCTCAAGAAAACGGCTTCTTTATTTACAGATTTTTTGCGTCATTTTAGAATCATTCTAACTACTTTTTATCACGTGATATTGGATTTTTCTATGGTGTATTTTCTTAAATGAGCAGTCAGAGTCAGTGTCAGTCCTATGAACTGCTTAAAATACAGTTTTCATGGTTGATTTTTCCTTGCGAGTGTAGGGTTCGAATCCTGCTCGCGCGATAACTCAGGGTTTCCTAGGAAGACTTGCCATTTGGCAAGCATCATCTGGATTAATTGGGTTAGTAATGAAAAATAATTGCCATTCCTCAATGAGATTTAGTGACTCATTGTGGTGGCTTGGGAGCCTTTGATTCAAACATTCTAGTTTTAGTGGGTACATTCAGTGACGCTGACAGGGGGGGGACAACCAGTAACGTTGGGGCCCATTTGGTTGGCTTACACATAATTATTTATTAGTCAGTCAATCTTGGAATTTAGCACTACCTAGCTAAAACATTAAACAATAAACATTTATTACCTGTATTATGAACTGTAACATCATTGCTATTTATAATTTTATTTGGCCCGTGGTTTGGATCCTAAACGTAAAATTTTGTCCTGGGCCCTGAGATTCCTGTCGGTGTCCCTGGGTACATTAAATGTTTTATCACTTTTGAGTGTGGAGTAGATGTACATATTCTCTGAGTTTTCTTGGTGTAGCCTACTGCTGCTGGTGATAAATGATAGGGACAGAAAACACCAAATCTACACAAAGATGAAATCCTTTATGTCCTTAATGTACATATTTACCTTTTCAGTTTATGTAGATCGTTTGATTTGGTGATCAATGTCATATTAATTTCTGTGGAAAATGTGTCTGGTTGCTGAGTGCCACAGCACCAGGGAAAGAGACAGTTCAGGTGACAGGTCTCTGCGCACTACAATGGAGTTATGTAGGACCTTGATGGAGGGCACATGGCAGTCAATGAGCCTTAATCCCAACCTTACCATTTGTTGTGGTTTGTTCCTGCAGCAGCCAGCATCCGACTACAAACATGCACGTGAGAAAACAGCGCCACAATTGCTGCTTAATGTGGGATTGTGATCAACTGAAAGATTGTTTGTTTTGAACAGCTCAGCCCTCTAACTCAATGGGTACAGTATATTAAGCATCTTCAACGCAGATTTTCCGTGTCAATATGGTGTGAGAATTGGGTTGCCGTATACCAGGCACATAATTTAAGTGTAAGGATGAATCATTTTAATATTACCTGAATGTGGCAGTTCTCCTCTGTGCTCGGAAGGCAAGGACCAAGATTCAATTGGAAGCCAGTGGAGTGTAGGGGGAAGTGTGACTTAGGAGAACTTGGGAAGGTTAGACACCAGATCGGCTGCAGTGTTCTGGATGAGCAGTAGGAGTTTAAAGGTACATGTGGGAAGCCTTGCCAAAAAGGAGTTTGAGTAGTCTTGAAGGTAGATTGCACAGATTCGAAATTATAGATGGATTTAGAACAGATGTCTGGTTAATTGGGTCACACATGCTTTATTTTCATTTCTTCTTGAAGGGTCTGCCTTTCAAATGGTTATGTCTGCTTCATCTCTGGTGCTTTTAAAGATATTGTACACCAATCTTACACAACTAATCACAAAGACAATGCAACCTAATCAAAAGGAGCTTACTGTAAACTGTACATTTATTGATTATATATTGAAGTGTACCAAATAAATAGTGGGTAGTTGTGAATTTGTACTTGATATTTATGACCACTGCCCAGTTGGATGTATCTGAGACACTCTATAGGGCCAAGCCATGTGTGATCACTAAATGTCAGATGGTATGGGTTTTCACACAACAGTTCCCATAGTAACCTTTAATGCATTTTGGCTGTACCAGAAACCAAGCTTCAGTTAGTGCAGCATTTCTCAAACCCAGGTCTGTGTCATATATCTTATTGAAAAGCCATTGATTGCACTGATGCTTCCTACCTAGAAACAAAGTTACTGGAGTATTCACTGATGATGTCATTGCATTATGATCCACTTGACAGGGCTATGGTGTCTGAGAATGCAGCAGCTATTAATTACACAAAGTTTGTTATACGGTAACCGTTGTGTAGATCTCAGTTATATCAGTAGAGCAGCAATTACTGTAATTTTTTTGCATTAAAGGAGTGTTTAAGGAGGAGGCGTTATGGTAATATTACTTGCCGCTCTGAGTTAAAAGGTTGCTCTGAGTTAAAAGGTTGCAGAGTGTTTTGTAAGCCATACTCCAATTTGGCAGAGCTAGAAATGTTGCCCATACACTGTAACCCATTACTTCTCTTTTGTAAACAAAATACAATTTACAAAGTTAGTTGGTCTGATACACAGTTCAGTCACCAACAAGACTTCTCAGATTGGAACAGATATAGAGTAGGCTGACCCAGATTCTCTCATCTGGAGTCTGTCGCTGACTTCTATGGCTTTGCATCCCAATTCACACCTGGCCCAAAACAGACCCTCCTTGGTTACAGTCTCCAGTAGGGAGAATTGGTTCCCCTGTAACCAGCCATTAAGTTTTCACTTACAGTGTAGGTACTGTCTTAAATGTATTAACCAACTGAGCTCTCGGTCCCCAGAAGCCTGACTAGTACACTGTCCCGCCAGTCCACAGCATTTCTGCCAGTTGTGGTAACTGTCCTCCTGGACTGCTCACAGACAGCCTAATCCAGGTTCCATCTTTCTCCGTACGACACACCAACAGTACCGCTCCCACAGTTCAACAGCTGCAGTTCTCCCAGTCAAAGTATCCCTGCATGCATGCTTCTTTGCCAACCACTGTTCACCATTTAACAAAAATAAAAATGTTTAATGAATTATCTCGCTCCGGAGTGTAATGACTCTTTTCTTCAACTGTTAGTCCTGCTTCAATGAACTCCAAAAGTATGTAGATAGTGCAACTTTTTATGGCTTTGAATTAGAGCCTTTGTATTTTAAATTATTTCATGGCTATGTGGTTAAAGTGCAGAAAGTAAAGGTATATTTGGAGGTACTTTCATTAATATCGAATGAACCATTTACAAACGAAATAAGATCATTTACAAATAACAGCACGTTCAGTACAACATCGTTTCCCAAAAATATGGAACGCTGCAGAAAATCCAAATCAAAACAGAATGCAAAGATGTGCAAATCATTTATTCCTGTACTTAACTGAAAATAGTGCAAAGACAAATGAAATGTTGAAACAAACCTTATCATGCAAACATATCTGACAACATCATTCATTATGGACCACCAATTGACTGACTTGTGGAAATCAATTTATAATATTTTTGACATGCGTTTTTCTGTCTCTCACCGTTCAAATAAACATACCATGAAAATTATAGACTGATCTTTTCTTTGTCAGTGGACAAATGTACAAAATCAGCAAGGGATCAAATACTTTTTTCCCTCACTGTACATTTATGGCTGTGCTGGACTATGGTGATACACTAAATGTGCACATTTCAGTTTATGATTTAAAAAAACTTGACGGTTCTGTGTTTTATTACCGATGCAAGCTTTGTTACACAACATTGTCTTTAATACACTGATGTGGGTTGGGATTCCTTATCGTTCAGATGAGCCTGACATTGGATATTTGTTTATAATGCCATCCTACAAAAACATCCTAATAACCTTTCCTTGAAAATGTATTGGAGAATTAACTCATATCTCAAGAGTGGCTACAACTCAAGGAACCCTGGGGTCAGTCTAAGCTTCAACAGGATGACATTAGGTTGAAGGATCTTACATGCATAGCACAGTTTAAATGTTGTTTGACTGCCCACTTTCCAGTGAATTGTATTTGTTTTTTGTAAATTATGTTTAAAGGTTTGATGCTTGTTATACATGCTTTATATTTTTTAAATGTATTTTGTTCGTATTTAATTTTATATTTTCTTGTTATTGTAATACAGGGCACCACTGTAAATGAAACCGTAGTCTCACTTGGGTTACCCTGTATGAATAAAAAAATATATATATAATAAACAAAAGGTTTTAATAAAAAAATTCAGAAGTTTAAATTCTGATGTCTTTATAAATCCATCTCTTTGATACTACTGATTCGTAAGTGCTCTCGTTGGAAATAATGAATTTGAAATGTTAAGCCTAATTTCTAAAACATTTTAAAACATTTTGCCATGACTTATGCCATGCTAAAACTATATCGTACTGTTATAATTGTTTGGAAAAATATTGTTGCAGCTCAGGGAAGCAAGGAGTTGGAAAAAGAGAGCAGGAAGCTCCTCCCAGCATCCGGGTTTTGTTTTAGTTTTGATTGTGATTCTTCTGCTTTTTGTTAATAAA
>JACXGJ010013601.1:0-16019 GCA_016801105.1 Esox niger | reverse complement strand
GTGAATGATACAGTCATAATTCTTATGTTTGCTTGTCTGTGAATCCTACCTAACAGCCCATTAGTATGCATTAGGTAGTACATAACAGGATCTGATCCAATATTGTACCTCCTTACGTTCCCTGTCCCAGTCTCCCCTTTTGTTCCTTCCCAGCAAAAAAGGCCATGAATTTCTTCCCTGTGCCAATCTTTTCCAATTGGTCCTGAGATGCTGTGTGTATATCCACCTGCTAACACCAAGCCTTTAGCCTGGTAAATAAAATTTATAATTTTTTTTGCTTGCCTATTGTTTAGATTCACCTCCAGTACACACCTTCCGTCTCCTGAACGCAGCTCTCATCCCAGATCACCATCACTGGAATTCTGAACACCTGTTTTCACCTGCTACCTGTTCCACAGTAGTGTTCCTGAATACTGCTTTTAGTTCGCCTTGCAGAGTATTGGTAGTTATGTTACTTAGCATTATCCTCAGCCGATTCTTGAGCTACCTGTATTGTTGACCATTCTGCCTGTCTTTCTCCGTCTACCCTTGCCATGCCGCTTGACTACTCCAGTATTTTGGCCTGTGTTACTGACTACAATTTTGCTTGCACCTTGCTCTGTGCCTCTGCCTCTTTTTGAATTAATGTTTTAGCTTTAGCCCTTTATTTGGGCCTACACTGCCTCCGTATACCACATCTATTGTTTGCATTAATGTCGACACTGGTCACCTTTCCAACCAACCATATTCCATAGGGTTTATCAAGCCACTTTGATGCATAAGCATACATTATAGATGACACCTGACTAATGTTTGTGGATAAACATCTGTGACCACCTTAAGTCCTTTTTTTGATTTCAGATGCCGGCTATGTTTGCTGTGTACAGCCACCTTTGTTAGCATTGTTGACTATATTGCCTTTTATTGCCCTTCCTTTATTCATACTTGATTCAATTCTCCATGCCATGAGGGGATTAATGACAGTTACTGTCAAATGATTTGTTTATTACGTAGATCATGCAATATTAATGACAGAATTTAAATATTTTATGCAACAAAAAGTCTTTACAATGTTACACATGTCAAAACGCATGAACAATTATAAAGATAATAATGAATTGTTTATTGTGTTAATACAATGGTAGAGCAAGATGGGTTCCTTCATAACTTGAAGTATTACTGGATAATTATATAAATCTATCACTCTAATATATCATAGTTATAAGTACAGTTTTCTATTTCTTACATTGCAAATACAATACAATACGCATTTAAGGTATTAAAATCTGTTTAATTACACAATGTTTTTTTTATTCTCATTCCTGTTGCAGGTACCTGACCTCAGTGTACACTGCATTATTTCTGACGGTCTTGTCTTTTACTCGTCTGGCGGAGGAGCTCTTCTTGGGATTGAATGTCACTGCTGCATAGTTTAATACATCACTGTTCTGGTTCTGAGAGGGTGGAGACATAACAAAATGCATAATTAAATGGCTTAATTATCATTTAATTTAGGATGTTTCTATTTTCCAATGGCAAACGTCTAATACGGGAATTGAACCTACAACCCTAGCATTGTAAGAGCTTTATCAACTAAGCTAGTTGGGATCCAAATCAGAAGATCACAAGGTTACAACATCTAGAACAAGGAGCAGTTACTTCCAAGAAATAAAATTACTCTTTAATAACACAATTACAGTGAATACATTTATCATACATCATACATCTGTACTGGAAACTATGGTTTATCAAACATTTATGAATTACCTGATTCTCCTG
Source organism: Esox niger (assembly GCA_016801105.1). Lineage (NCBI taxonomy): Eukaryota > Metazoa > Chordata > Actinopteri > Esociformes > Esocidae > Esox > Esox niger. The sequence continues at coordinate 14,261 of JACXGJ010013601.1, read as the reverse complement.
CAATGCTGGGTCACACTCCTTTCCTTCAAAGAGTTCAAAACAGATGCAGACCATCAATATTGGTGAAAATCTATTTTTATCTAAATGTATTGTAATTTGACGTTTCGTAGTGGACACAGTCTGTTTTCCGAATGTGCATTACACGATTGCAAATACCTCTGTGATCTGCTCTCCGAGTGTTGCATAACATCCAGAGGAGCAGAAGGGTCACCAAACTCAGAAGAATGTTGGACAGTATCAAGCCAAGGACAGGAGGACTCAGATCAAAAGGATTGTCATGCCCTGGACCTGTGAAAAAATGTATTAAATTCTGTGTGACCCAGTAATCTGTGGTGACTGCACTCTGTCCATAACCACGGCTGATGTGCGGAGAGCTTTTACAAGAGCGAATCCTCGGAAGTCACCAGGGTGAGAGAGCATTCCAGGCCATTCTTCTCAGGGGGTGCGCCAACCAGCTAGGGGACATTTTCACCTCTATATTCAACCTCTCCCTGACTCTGTGGGCAGCTCCCACCTGCTTCATACAGACCACCATCATCCCTGTGCTGAAGAAACCTTCTATCACCGGCCTGAATTAATCCCGCCTGTTGTACTGACCTCCATCATTCAAGCTGCTGGTCGCAACCCAACACTATCAGAACTCAGGAGTGGACCCATATTCAGACACAGGAGGCAGGAAACTATTTAGGTTTCAATGCACCTGAAATAGGAGGCAAAGATCAGGTGGTATTAACAGGGAGGGTTTCAGTACCCACGGTGTCTCGGTAGAGGTACACACAACTGGTGAGCAGGAGAGTGGTTTCGGTTGACGGGCAGAGGTTCGGTAAACAGGAATATTGGAAACCAGCACTGGGAACAAGAAAGCAGGACGACTTGGGAAACAACATGAACTGGCAACTTGAACAAACAGAGATGACGGGTTTAGTAGGCAGGAATAATGAGGGGATCGGAGACACTTGGTGGGAGTGAGACTAGACTACACTGGTGAACACAGAGTGATGGTGTGACAACATCTGCTCCATCCTTCCTGACTCCTCAGACTCCTTTCAATTTGCTTTCTGCCCCATTAGATCTACGGACTTTGCCATCTCCTTGACTGCATACACTGCCCTCTCCCACCTGGAAAAAGACACCACAAGGATGCTGTTTGTGGACTACAGCTCAACTTTCTAAACTGTTGTGCCTGATAAGTTTGTTCCCAAGCTCAGGACCCTGAGACTCAACACCTCCCTTTGCAATTGTATCCAGGACTTCCTGACAGGCAGACAGCTGGTGGTGAGAATGGGCAACCTCATTTCCAATGCACTGACCCTGAGGACTGGAGCCCCTCAGGGCTGCGTACTCATTACCCTAATGTCTTTCTATGTACATTCAGTGTACATAAAAAAAAATGATGCACCCTTCATAGGCATATTACACTATTCTGTTTTGTATTTGCTGTTGTTCTTTAACAGAGCTTAGGATAGTATTTTTTTGGGATTGTTTTCTGCTGTTTGTTGTTTTGTCCTCGAGAATTCTTTTTAGACCCACAAGAATGTCATTGTTCAGAATGATGTGCATTTGATGAAGACTTTGACTTCTGTCTTTTTGACTTTGACTAATCTAAGTATAGGTATAGGAGCTTACACTGAGCTAAATTACATATTAATTGTTCTGATGATTTCTAAACACAAACACTTTGAATTACCTTGAATGTTAAGCTTGGTCCCATTCCCAAACAGTATCTCTCCACATGAGGCCACGACACAGTAGTAAGTCCCAGTATCAGAGAGACTGAGGTTCCTCTTGGGGAGGTTGTAGACACAGCTCCGTGTAGGAGACCCAGACTCAGATCTCTTCACACACTGACCACTCCTGTCTCCATTGGTATAAATGATTCCTGGAGGAGATTCTCCTGAATCATGTCTGAACCAATAGACACTGTGTTCTCCTTCACAGGTCTCTGTGTTTATTGTACAATTCACAGAGAGTCACAGAGTCTCCTGGCTGGATGTATTCAGACACCGGCTGCTGTGTAACAGTACTGTTTAAATCTGCACCTTTGAAATGAATTCAATTAATATTACTTACCAAAACATTGACTTTTAACATACATCACCTTTAGTAGTATCTACATTGCTGCTCACCCTTAAGCACCAACAGCGTTCCTGGTCCAAACTCTATGTAATCCAATTTTACAATTCCACAATAGTAGATTCCAGCATTTTCTGGCTTGGTAGAAGATACATTTAAATGAGCAGTTCCTTCTACAGGCATTACAGTAAAACGCCCATCCTTGAAGTATTCATAGTAACGCACTAATTTGTAAAACATATCTGCCTCAGCCACATGTTGTATAGTCCTGCCTGTGGTGAGCTTGTACCAAACCATGTAAAGAATGTTACTTTTCACATAGCATTCAAATGTCACCTGGTCTCCCAATTGTGCTGCAAGGAATGACGCAGGCTGATGTATTTCAGTTGACTGAACCACCCCTAAAACAACATTCAATATAACATTAAAACCAATGGTGTACCAAAACTCATATTATGTATCTCTGTTACAGGGGATATTTTTTTGTGAGATTGTTACTTACAAAAATTGCTGAGAAGAACAAAGAAAAGGAGCTCAACCATCCTGCACTCCTCTGGTATTCTGGATCACTAGTGGGCTTTTAAAGACATCCTGTACAAATTTTCAGAGTCATACATCGTTGGTGTGATTGGTTAAATGTAAGTAGCATCTGATTGGACGGTCAGGTTTGTTCCATTGAACAACCGATTGGCTACCGAGAAGGTTCAGATGAGGGACGGTTTACAAGGTCGGAATCAGTGTTACTTCATTAGATTGGAAATATTTTTGCAACAGGAATTATTTTGGGATTTTATTGGCAACCATGCTTTAAATTATGCCAATAACATTGCCCCAATAACACAATTTGACGTTGTAAATTTAATAGACATTTTTGTGTTGTTGAAATGTAGGTCTCGGCCACTCTGGGGACTCAACAGATGGTGCCAAAGTGCAATATGTAATTTACAGGTTTGTCATCAAACAAGCTGTGGAATCAAAGGACAAATGACAGCAATATACACTATAGTGGACTTGGTATGAATCAAATAAGTATTGCTATGTGATTGCCCGTGTGGGCTGCTGCGTTTCTCTTCAATTCTTTTCTGTCGATTATCTTTCGTTTATCTTCTGTCGATTATCTTGAAGCACATTAAAACTGAGAGTGACTTAAAATAACAGCTGTAAAGTATCTACTGTCTAGCCCTAATACACATGTGGGCAACTACCAGCTACTACTAGCTGTGATTGTTTCCCTTTCCCAAATTAGCTCAGTGGTTACATTCAGTTCGTTCATTCAGTTCCGTGGCTACAGGTGTATTCACACAAATACGTCCATTGTGGTTGAAAGCGTAATTTACATAACATCTTAGACGGTGATTTATGTTGTACAAACTTCTTCAGATCTCTGAGTAATAGAAACGAATAATGTGTTTGTGGTCTTTCAAATGTTTCATCTGACTATTTATAGATATGAATCTACCTCATAAAAGAGTGGTTTATTTAAAAAGGGGATCTATTGTAGAAGACTATGAGACTACTGACTGACACCAACGACACATCCTGCGGGAAACCACTACCAACTCGAGGGGTGGGGGGTGGGGGGGAGAATATATGAAAGACAGAGAGAACACAGAGATCTCATCAAATCCACCAGTGCTTAGAGACAACTTGCATTTCTACTCAATGCCGGCAGCAGAGGACCTGTTTGTACACCTCAGTTTGTCTTGTGTCTCCTTCTCCCCATGCATCCTCCCGGACTCCACCCTGAGCGCATAAAACAGAAAGTAAAATGTTTCATTGCCAAACTAAAGACCACCCTCTCCCATACGCCATTGACAGCTTAATACATGCATTCATCCCATCCCACTAGACTATTGCAACTCTCTTCTTTCCGACATCAACTGCTCATCGCTCCATATGCTGCAAAGCAGCCAGACTTCTTACCCTCACCAAATCTTGGCGGCACATCGAACCTATCCTCTGTGAGCTCCACTGGTTCCCCATCCATAATTGCATTGATTATAAAATGATTCTGCTCACCAATAGAGCCCTCAATCAGCTTGCTCCAATCATGCCTATCTGATCTTATTCCCCATTACCAACCCTCTTAGTCACTTCACTCTGCTACAGCTGGTCACCTCACTATCCCCCGGGCCAAGCTACCGAGGTTAAGAGACAGGGCTTTCTCCCTGGCTGCTCTAAGGCTATGATCTCCCACAGTCAATCTGTGACTCTGAATCTGTTACCATCTTCATCCACCACCTCAAGTCTCATCGGTTCAAACAAGTCTACCCCTAGCCCCACCCCTCCCCCTAGCCCCTCCCCCTAGCCCCTCCCCTAGCCCCTCCCTTCTCCCTACCCCCTCCCTACCCCTACACCCTGCTGTTTGCCTTGATCCAGTGTCATGCCAGAGTCCTTTTCTTTACGTTTGTCTGTGCATTGTCCAATTGCTCTCCTCGGGTGTTGTTTGTATTCTACCAGATGTAAAGCATCTTTGTATCCCAGAAAAGCGCTATATAAGTTTAATTCATTATTAAAATTATTATTACCATTCTGTGAGGGAGTTATTTCTACACAAACAGTGAGTCTTTGTCTTAAAACTCAAACAAGGAAAAGCTATCAAATCAATAATGACTGAATATAACCTATATTCCTTCTGTTGTGTTGTCTGGTGTTCCACTTTAAGTTTCTGGTGTTCCACTTTTTAAGTCACACTTCATAAGTTCCCAAATCATTTCCTTAACCTAACAAAGGACTACTTCATATAAATCAAAAAACATTGAATTGCACATCAGAAACCAGAAGGCCAATGCAGAGAACAGGACAGTCTTCCTGTAGAAATGTTTGTTTCTTTGACTGTAAGATCAATGTTACACTTCCAATCCCAGCGTCACTAAAGAACTGTGTGAAAAAACTCTGTTACATCTTAGATATTCAAGCAATAAGGAATGAAAGGGTGTGGTTTATGGCCAATATACCACAGCTAAGAGGACACTCCACTTCGCCATGGTATATGTGCAATAAATCACAAACCCCATAGATCACATTCTGCATTTATAAACCGGTAACCAACACAATTAGAGCAGTAAGTGATGTCATGTCATAGACATTGTGGATTCAAACACCCAGTTTATGACAGCCAGTATATGATTTATATCATACTGTTAAATATTTAAATAGCAAATAGTTTGTTATAGCAGGGGGACAACTTTATTTTGCATATTTAAAGTGACAGTTTGATACACAGCGTGAAGGGGGTAATGTTCAGTCACCCCAGAGTATTTCAGCAGCTGATATTAACACAGTTGGGAGGGTTATGTTGTTCGGCAACCCGACACATCTCCCCCAACTCTGTTCAGCCCATGACAAGCTGCCTGAGTGTTTTGTAAATCTGTTGTCCCTGGCGACAGCCCCCCTCAGCCCCATTTCGTCCGTGTTTGGGTCTATATTCCCAACCAATCTGTACCTGAATGACACCAATGATTTCTTCACATTTTACTGCACACAATTCCGTTAAAAAAGCTCAGAAGTATAGATGCCCTGTAGTGAAAAAAACAGCTACAGTAAAAAGGAAAAGGATTGATTCCTCCTGTTCTATTGTCTTATTCCGGAGTACACAACCCTATTATTTTCCTCCATGTGGCTTCTCTGTCCAGTTGGCCTGTTCTTGTTCAGATTCAGAGCAGCATAATGAAGATTGTCTGCATCCTGGTTCTATAAAGAACAAAGGAGCCTTGTTACCACTGCTCGTCTTTTTCTCTCAATGTAGTTTTCCCAAAATATGATCATTCTGAATTGCATCATTGAATGAGTCCTGCTCACCCTTCTGTCTGACCGGGAAACTGTAGGACCACTTGTCTGAGAGTCAAGTCCTGAAAATAAAGACACAGAATACCTAATGTAATGCCAACTAATACATCTAAAGATGGAAATACGACAAAATGAAAACTTCTTAAAGGGATGTGCTCTGACCTCTGCACTGCCGACAGGTCATCATATTCATCTTGGAAATAATGTAAGTAAGTACAATGATCAGGATGATTGAGACACCCAATGCTACTCCCAGATAGTAAGCCAACATATCAGGTTTAGTGTGATGGTCTGTTGGAATGAAGGAATGGAAGATTTGAAGAAACTCAGACTAGAAATAAATGTCTGCATTTGAGCTGCAGCTAAAATGTAAACAAAAACATGATACATTACATCTGCAATGTACACAATTAAGAACATGTATCTGGTTTCTTTTCTAGGGTGGATTACGCTCATAGGTAATCCACCCTATGAGCGTAGAAATATAAAATGTGGACCTACCCATCTCTATCAGAAGTGGAAATGTCAGACAAAGTACAAAGATCATGTTTTAAGTTGTCACCCTCTTAATGACTTGTGGCTTAAGTGGAAACACTTGACTGAAAATGGCTAAACCTTTTTGATGTGTTACTGGTGATTGGTTGAACTCAATGAATCATATTTGGAAACGACCGATTAAGCCAATCATGGTCCTCAAGGAAATGAGTATCACTTACTGTACATGATCAACTCAAAACCATGATCCAATAATAGAACTTTACAATCACTGGTCACATTAAATACATCTCATAGTCCAGTATAATCATTTTAATAAATACAGTTAGGACAGGTTTATAACCATTGGAAACACCATCACTAAATAATTTCCCCATTCTATGTAAACCACATTTAGCACCTGAATAGATTTTGAGGTATCCATATTTACAGTGATATTTTTCAGCAATCAATACAGGTATGAATATGTTTTTGGCATCAACTTGGTTGTGTGTATTCGACTCCACCCCATTGTGCAGGGCAGTACTACAAGTCACCTGTTGGGGTGCTGTTGAACACAACAAATGTTGAAATGTCTGGTGATCAGGGGAGGAGCTTAATTCATATTCATTACTTCACTAACTACAGAAAGAAAAAACTGATTTTATTTTAGTCTTGGTCTTGGAAATTCACAAGAACATTTTCTATTTTAAGTGTAACACTTGACAGTTCAGTACTGGTCTGTAGTGTTCCTGGGAGGTTAGGCGTCTAGTCTATAAAATAAAACAATTATACAAACCCTCTGTACTCTGAGGTTACTCTGTAAACAATATTACTAGTCAGTAACTAATTCAACCCTTCCTCTGTTTATTTCTGGATGATAAAATGCTACTTAAGTCTGTCGTGCACAAGTTAAAATGCTCTGCTTATTGTTGTGGTTGTGAACAACAATGAAAGCTTGAGACACAACAGACTGCCACCAAAGAGACATCCTGCTGTAAACCACACCAGGACTGAAAGGCCAACCAGGCCAGTCCTATGTGTTGATGTCAACGTGTTGTTTTCTCTGTAGACCAAAGTAAACAGGTACCAGGGAACAGTTTACTGTGTGTATGTGTGGGTGGGACCTCCTTCACAGGTCTTTGTGTTTATTGTAAAGATCAGAATCAGAGAATCAGATAACAGTAAACATTGTATGTTGGGTCAATAAATCTCCTCTGCATACTAGTTTATTTAGACATACTGTACATACACAAGGGTTGTTTCTGCTGTGCAAAATGAAGAGGATTTCACAGTGATTAAATCCATTAACAAAAAAATATGAGCATGGTATCACACTCTGTTAAATTCAAAATTGGAAGGCAATGAAATCCGACATTCGGTGAGTGTGGACATATTGAACTTGAGTAGGATCCCCTATGGGGCATCTACCTCTAATTGGGGACAAACAAAACCAGAATGTAAAGATGATTAGAGGCATTCCATCTGTCAGGCCCTGACTATCACCCATACACCAATATAGAGATGGCTAGAGGCATCCCTTCTGTCGGGCCCTGACTATCAACCCTAGACCAGCATAGACTACAGGGATGGCTACAGCAATCCCTATAGACTGGACCTGACTGGTCATTGGCTGAGACTTGAGCTCTTTTTGACAATCACAAATAGTTAGCTATAGACATAGTTTTTTACTGGGTAGATTTTTGTTCAAGCTTTCTGAAGGATGTTAAAGGGGTGCCTAGTAATTAGAGTATCTGGCCAGTAACTGAAAGATTGAATCCTTGAGCTGGCAAGGTGGAAAATTTAAATATAAAATATGTCAATACAGTATGTCCCTGCGCAAGGCAGTTAACCCTACTGGCTTCCTGGTTTGGTTGTGAATGAGAATGTGTTCTCTATCAACATAACTTGAATAATCATTTTATAATAATAGTAAAGTCATTGTATAATAATACAGTTCCAAAATGAAAGAATGTTTTCTGTCAAAACCAGTCTCAGCAAGTAAAAACCAAATTTTGGACTTCTGTTGTTTATGACTGTTTATATATTTTGGTTCTTCTAGTAGTATATTTTTATTATGGGCCCAAAATATTTGAAACCTGCAGTTAAAATGTGTAGAGGCATAATTATTTTTATTATTAAACCTTCATTTTAATGAGGAACACCAAAGTCTCTTTTACATATTCTTTTGTAGCAGCATATACATGTTTACATATACAGTAGTATTGTGATTAAAAAGAGTCAGAAAAAACACAGAGAACGAAAAAAAAACAGAAACACACGGAACCGACAAAGAGAAGCAAAAGTACATCACTTTAAACACCGGTGTTATTGCTTCAGTGGCCTCAGGAGTAATGAATTTTGGGCCTGGCGAGGGCTGCGAGATCCCATATTTATAGTAATAATAGCGTATTTCCTCAACAAATGCCACACACTTGTCCTCACACGGTGGAAAAAGTATACAGAGCAAACATTCATCTCTCCCACAGATAGATGTAACACCTCTGAAAGGACAAACCTGTAATACTCTCCAACTATCAGAGCAGGCCTGACGTATCACTCTAGACGATTACATACATCAGAGACCCTGTCTCGAAATAGTCACACAATTTCTCCCTCAAATATGTGTATGTTGTCATAACAAAATGTACACTTTTCATGGAGGTTGTAGTACTGGAATCATTTAACCTAGGGACCTACAGACCCAAAGCACTTAAACACATCAAAAAGCCCTTCGGCACATCAGAGACAGTATTGAACATTGACACGTCAAAGTCAGTGACGCAACAACGCTAAAGCAATACATCTCACTGGTAAATCATTTCTCGTCAGGAACAAGGAGACAGGAGCAATAAGCAGACAGGTTTTCTGCTTGCCCCAATGGCACTGACCCCACTGGACATATACAGTGACATCTCTCATTCTGGTACAGGGACAATGAGCGGAACAAAACGCCTTGTGAATCATGTGGCATTGTCCAGTTTTTGCACATCCTCATACTTAACAGAATAACATTCACTGCAAAGAAGATATGGGAATATGACCAGTAATTATTTACATGTTTATAGAAGTATCGCACCTCCAGGTTAAGCAAAGTTGAAATATCTGCAAAATGATTTTAAATATAAATGTAATATGACATTTGTATTAAATCAATGAAAACTATTAATAGTGCCCAACTTAGTTAACGGTCTTTGAAACATGAGACATACCATTTTGGGGATAATTATCACAGCTGTATCGTAAAATTGATTTTAGTGATTCCAAATTGTTATCAAATTAATATAACAGTGCAGTTTTTTTTACGCTGGCAAGCAGCTAATAGAAAAATGACATAATAGCCACACATCCAGTGTTGCACTAAGTGGTGGTCAAAGCTTAATTTAGAATCGAAGTGATTGAAGCCCACTCACGTATTTTCCCTCCTTGGTTTCCTGAACTGGGCACTTTTCTTGTCAGTGAACTTCAGGGCGGCATAGTTCATGGTAGTGTCATCACCGAGCTTAGGTATGAAAACACAGAGTTGTTCAGTTTAAGACACGGTAAGGACACAGCTGGTGCTCATTAGAAAATGTCTCTACAATGACTCTACAATGTAATGAAGCATCATTAACATGTTGATGAATATGGGATTAAAATGTTTCATTTCCTTCAAATGCAACATCATCCAGGTCACTTTTTCTCTCTCTTTTGTCTCCTGCTACCTCCTCTTAGACACTGCTAATGTCCCTTTCACATCCTGTCTCTCTCTCTCTGTTTCCTCTCCTGGTATAATCACAACGATGACCTCGATTTTGGCTTAGAGGATGATACTTCATAACATAGTTAAAATGTGATTTCCCTTAGGTCAAGTTAACTAACAGTAGGTTTTCTGTGGTTTCTTAGATACATCATAATATGCAAACATAAGCTGCTTCATTAAAAGTGTGGTTTACTGCAGCTAAAATGGGAATTGTGAAAAATGTGTCAAAGAAATGCTTGACACCATTGTTACACCCTGCTAACAACTCCTACTGAGAGGAGAACCTGGCGGAGCAAAGAACGGACCCAGAACGCTCAGCAAGATTTACCAAAGATTTACCAAAGATTTACCAAACATTCATTTAGTCAACTGCAGAGTTACTGGATGTATTGTATGTGAGGGAGCATTAGTGGCTCATAGTGAGAAGGACTTACTCTAGAAGAGCAAACTAAATCTGCTGGGGTGGATGTTATGCCACTTTCACTGTGAGGGATTCTGTTACAAGAGGTTAAAATCGGTTCCTGTAACACGAGAAATCCTTACTTCACATCAATGATATAACATTTAACTCCACAAAATAATCATTGTGTTTAGAGGACAAAAAGAGCATGTCAGTCTTGAAATGTTACATGACCAACCATAATTTCCTCCGTGTTGGTTCTGAGTTCCAGACCTGTTCTCATTCTTCAGATTCAGAGCAACACAAGACACTCACTGAATCATGGCAGGGTGAATAATTGACAAAGATTGTTATTTTCACATTTCAGTATCTGATTTAATCTAATTCTCAAAATCAGCAAAACGAACTTCTTCTCAATATTATCCAAATCTACTTTACACTACTTCATTTTTAAAGAAAATATTTTCCATTTCTAAGTCATGCTATTTATTTCCTTTACTAGATGACTGCTGTGACAGCAACAGGTTGTGGTCTGTAAAAATGTGGTTTGAGTGGTGGGGGTTCGGAAGGAGGGTTTGGTGGTGGGGGTTGAGATCTTGTTTCGATACATTCCATACAAAGTCAATGACATTTGACATAGAACCATAGGCTTGGTCAACTCAGGCCCTGGTCAGTATAAGTGGACTGTGCTGTTAGGGATATGGAGCTTGTCTGTTAATTAAGTGGGATGGATGCTTATTTTTGGAGCTTTACATGGTTGGTCCAGGTGGGTTACTGGATGGAAGACCAGATGCGACTGATGTGGGTGTCAGATGTCCAGTAGATGAGTAACCACAGATTCAGGACAATAATGTCCAGTAGATGAGTAACCACAGAGTCAAGACAATAATGTCTAGTATATGAGTAACAACAGAGTCAAGACAATATTGTCTTGTTGTTCTGTAATAATGCCAGTAGGTGAGCTAAGGTTTCCTTCACAGTGCAACGATTTAAAACAAGGCATTTATCATTTTTACCAAATTTATTTTTGACCAGAAAACACATTATCATTCAGAGAAACGTCCTGGGTGATGCAAACGGAGGAATGAGACAATTAGAAGTTGGGGAGGATGTGTTGACCACAATGTTATGTGGGCCAGATGGGAAAGCCAGAATGTCCATCATCTAATATAGGGAAACTTTAGTGACCACAGGGAGTCAAGACTCTAATGTCCCTTCTAAAAGAGGGCATCACTACATGAAAAGGCTTATTTCAGAGTGTCAATACAAGAAAAAATCTTTGTAATGATGGCAAGTATAAGGCCAACTTTAGTGACCACAAGGAGTCAATAACATCCAATCTAAAAGAAGGCCCATGCCAATATACTGTACGCCTCTCGCTGCTCTGGGTCTTAGACCAGAAAAATAAATAAGTAACAACTGAATGCAACTCAAACTGTCATGGCTGCAACCTAAACTGATACACACTTCATGAAATGTGAGGTGTCAACTCAGAAATAGGTCTAGTTATTGTAGTGACGTAATGCCAGCTAGATTTGTTGTTCAGTGGAAACATCTGACCACACGGTGTTGTGTGACGTGTGTTTTCTCAGATATTCTTCTCAACAGCAAGCCGACAATGATGTATCAGATGAGAGCAAACGTATACAGCTGTACCATACAACCGTAGTCTGCTTAACATAAGAGCAGCTTGGCGGCTGTTTAAATGCTCATTCTTGAAAACACATCAATGCACTATTGACATACTTTTGCATTTAGTCGTTCATGTAGACCTAAAAACATTTCAGTACAGTGTGGTTATTTGACTGAACAGTAGATAGTGCTGTTCAGGTCCTAGAAGACCACTGAGTTCTAGACATACATCACTGAACATTACACATTTAAAAACGTTATCGCTTTGAAGAGGGAGGTGTGGTTTACACACAGTGAAAGACAAACGTACCAGATGTCTTAACAAACAAAGTCTTTATATTACATTTAGTACAACAAAAGGACTCCAAGTTTGTTGCATTTTGCATTCAGAACATTTGGCCAATGTAGCTTAGAAGTTCCAAGAGTACCCCTTTTTTGTTTGATGAGTAATAGAATAGGAGGACAAAGCCCAGCAACATCAACAATCAATCCAACATTAACACATTTGACATTATCCTGTAGAAGCGGAAACATCATCAGAATCCTTCTCCATCATGTCCAGCTGACTTTTCTTATTGCTTGGTTTTTTCTGACCAAAATTCAGTGCTGCACTGTTAAGATCTGCGTTCTCACCCAGATCCTGTAGTGTAAAAATAACATCACAAAAGCCCATACTTAATAAGGCTATCAAGGTATTATTATAAGTGTCCACAATCTGTTAAATGTTACAGATTCTATTACCTGGCTATTTTGTCCCTGCAGTTGAGTCTCATTATCTAAATAGGAATATAATTATATGGATTAGTACACAAATGACTCAAATTCAAACATTCATGATTCATGTTTTCTTGGGAAAAACACTACATGTGTGTGTTCACTCTAATTTGGAGAATTTAACAAGAGCATCTTACTTAATTATGGTGCTTGCCTCCAATGTAGCAGTGGAAACTGCTACCTCCTACCTTCTGGCTATTTACACCAAACATTCCCACTGATCTCTTCACTCTACAACCTCTGACCTCTTCATCATCCCACCCTTAACAGAGGAAAGATCCTGACCAGCCAAGTCAAACCTCTTCTTGGTCCTGGCGTCCGTTGGGGAAACCAGCTTTCTCTTGCAGCAACTTCTGAAACTTTAACATTTTAATGACTATCTAATTGGGGCTTGTTGTAAATGCTTCTACCTTTTGTGTTTCGTTGGATATTGAAGACCAGGATGATAATGACTATCAGGAGAAAAGCAGTCACACCACCCAGGATAACAACCAATTGGAAGTCCATACATTCATTCTTTTCATTCCCCTCTAATATTATTAGATTTGTATTAATATATGTCACCATCTTCATTGAATGAAAAAATAAAGTACATTTTACATTTTAACATACTCTTCTATTTCCAGACTTTTATTGGACTCTGGAACTTCGACATCGGTATTACAGTTATATTTTCTGAGATTGCAGAAAATATTACTGACTAAAGCAGTGTTTAAAACCACAGTTACAGCTTGTACTCCAAATAAAACAAGACACTTTTTTATTCGGTTAACATGTCGATTATAGTTAAAATAAGTCCTGATTTAATTCAACAAATGTTTTGTGAATATTATATATAATGCATCAATATATGGAATATATATATATATATGTATATATATGTATGTATATGTATGTACAGCTCTGGAAATATTAACAGACCACTGAATTTTCTTCTTTATTTTCCCAAAAAGTTGAAAAGGAAGGTTTTAAATGAGGAACAAAAGAGTTCAAATTAAGAGACCACTGCACATTGAATGCTTCTGTTCCTCACTCACATCTTTCTTTTTCAACTTTTTTGGGAAATGAAAGAAAAAGGTGCAATGGACACTTATTTTTTGAAGCTGTATGTTTATGTATATATATAAACATATATATATATATATATATATATATATATATATATATATATATATATATATATATATATATATATATATATATATATATATATATATATATATATATATATATATATCTCAAAAGCCATTCTCTTACCTAGAACACATGAAAATGTTGCATTGACAAATTCCGTATGCGTAGTATTTGTGAAGTCGTACGAAATATTGAAGCACTGCAAGGTGATGGACTCCTCCCCCCATCCTTCCTTCTCCTTTT
>JACXGJ010013600.1:0-16020 GCA_016801105.1 Esox niger | reverse complement strand
CACACACACACACACACACACACACACACACACACAAACATACACACCCACAAAACTTTAATTACCTTGAGCACGACAGAAGGCAGATGTCGTCAATGTGCGTGCATTATGATGTTTTAATTGTGTGTGACTGAGTGAAGTCTTTGAATTTATCGACAGGTCTAGACAAACAAACACTAAAATGTGATGTACGCAGATGAAGTCAGTCTATGGGTATATTAGGATTCAACCTTTATGTTGGGAGATAATTAAAGTACATCAAACATTCACACCAGCAGCTTTTATGAAAGGAGTGTAGTAGGATGATTCACGACTCCCTGCACTACACCTGTGTTCACCATCACTGCAGATGGCTGCCGGACTGGAGTCGGGCCTTTAGAGAGGGAGACCACCAACGTACCAGAGGGCTCGGCGACGCAACCGGACCCGGAGGACCAGGATCTCCTGGGAGGCCCCGAGGCCCGACAGGTCCCACTATTCCTGGGTCGCCTGTCCTTCCCCTCTCCCCCTGGACGCCCCTCTCTCCGGGAATCCCCGGGTCACCCTGCAGAAGGACAGAAGAAGAGCAGGAAAATCTGGGGATTGGTAATGGATGTATCCAACTAGAGCCATGTGGTTTGCACACTACGGTCCAGGTCCAAAGCAGGTCTACATTTAGCTAGGTGGCTACTGTAAATACACAATGTATTGTTCATTGAGATTTGTGCTTAAATAACAGTCAAGGACTTGTGGTGCACCCCACTCCTGACAGCAGCGGGGTTCAGTTCCCTGAGAAGCAGCGTGGTCTAACCCAATCAGACCGTTTTGGGCTGCAGCTACAGAAGCCTCTACATCCCCCCCCCCCACAGTCCCCATCATGCATTACTGTTATTGAGACCACTCAGGCGGCGGTCCCCACGGACTGCGGACCAATCCTGCCACCGTGTAGCTCTGTCCTGCCATAACAACCGTCATTACTAGCGCTCAGGACAGATTGCACTGTAGAAGAATGTGACAGGGCTTTATGAATACCGCCTAGCGTTAAAACAACGGTACCACACGGACTGGCCTCGATATCAAATGTCTTTATTGAATATTGGGGCATATCAGTGTGTGTATGTGTGTGTGTGTGGTTTAGGAGTCCACTTAGATTTGAGGTGCCATGACCCGATCGTGAAACAACGAGCTGTATTTATGGAAAACAGAAGAAACATCAGAGTTCTTACACGTTCTCCTTTAGATCCTCTGTCGCCTGGACGACCTGTGGCTCCCTGGAAGGAGAGAAGACAAAGAATGCGGACTGATTACAGAGGACTCACAGATCCCCTGGCTCTCTCTTTCGCTGTGAAATGCTCTGGTGATTGCATGGAGACAGTGAAGCCTCTCCAGATCGGAGAAGAGCAAGGAGCAGAGCTAAATAATTGGATATTTCGAATGAAGATGACCCCCAGGCTTAGACTTCCCTCTTTGCCCACTCCTCTCCACAAATTCTCCTTTCCTCACTACATATCCTCACTCCCTCTGTATCTGACATTTCCTCTTCTCTCATCACATTGTCCTCCTATTCTCCTGTTATTCTTCTTCCTGTATCTGACTTTCCCTCTCCTGTAGAGAACTCCCATCTCCTGTCTTCTCCCAGCACTCCCAAACTGCTTGTTGTTTAGACACTGGCTAATATCAACATGCTGCTCCACAACCACTCCCATCCACAACCACTCCCATCCACAACCACTCCCATCCACCTCTCCTCCACACACCCAAGTCCAAAGGGGATGGCCTCCAGTTTTTTTGATTTTCCCTGGCCCCCTTCTTAGTGTTTCTTCACACCCAAATCAGGTTTATTGCCACGGCAACTAGACTGCGGGCACTTTTCACCAACTTAATAACTGGCGGGAGTGGTGACTGACAGAATGTCCTTTCATTCCAGTCCTCAATCAAAAAAATAAGACACTATCCAGGGACTGTTTCAACTTTCACGAGGCCTGTCAGGACTTCCCTGCCTGCCTGTTTGTATATTAGGGACTGTTCCTCTGGGATCATCTGCGTATCCATTTCCTGCAAGGATTACGGCCGCAGTGCAAAATACAATCTGGCACAATGAGGCAGTTTTAAAAGCAAGCAGACAGCAGCTTTCTGTGGATCTGTGTGCTTCTCTCTTCGCTGGCCTCGCCTACCGTCTTCACCTACCGTCTTCGGCTGCCTTCTCCCTCTCCTCTCTGTTCTGTCGTTCCCCAACGCCTAATAGGAGGCTTACATCTATCATGGTGCCCACTGAATCTTGCTTCCCTGTTCCCTCCCTTGGCGTTGCGTTAAATCTTAATGCCAGGCCAGTGAAGAAATGTGATAGGAAACTGAGGACCGAAGAGGATGCTAGGTGGCACTGTTGCCCTACCGAACTGTTCGGTCAGGGAATTAAGAAAAATACCACTTAACAACAAGGCATAAAAATACATCTACAGTCCCTCTCTCTCTCTTGCTCTTTTACTTTTTCTCTCAACAAGTTGGCCATACTTTCTGCTCATCTGCTGTTCAGGTCTCTGTGATTGACATTTACAGTAGTACCTAATTTAACACCACAAAATGTGCTGTGTTTGTTGTTGGTTATAATAGTTATAGCATTCTAAAATTGCATTTTACATTAAGTTTACTCTGAATGATTTAGAGGAGCAATTATGGTTAAGTAACTGGCTCAACAGCACAACATTTTACCTTTTTAGATCAACAATTTTCAGATCAATGATCCAATCTGCCACCATAATAGGCAGCAATGGATGTTGAATTACAGAGTGTGAATGTTCAGTCACTCAAATAAACTGGACCAGTTACCTTTACAATGAAGAAAAATGTTCTGTTTCTACAGCAACTAGTTGAAGAACTACCACTACTACTACTAACACTACTACTACCACCACTACCACTACCAACACCACTACCACTACTACTACTAACACTACTACTACCACCACTACCACTAATACTACTACTACTACTAACACTACTACTACCATCACTACCAACACCACTACCACTACCACTACCACTAATACAACACCACTACCACTACCACTAATATTAACACTACTTCTACCACCACTACCACTACTACTACTAACACTACTTCTACCACCACTACCACTACTACTAACACTACTTCTACCACCACTACCACTACTACTACTACCACCACTACCACTAATACTACTACCACCACTACCACTAATACTACCACTACTATTACTAACACTACTACTACCAATAATACTACCACTACTACTTCTATACTACCACTAATTCCACCACTAATACTACCTCCAGTACTTCTGTACTAATACTACTACTACCACCAATAATACTACTACCACCTCTACTTCTAGCAGTACTTCTTCCATGGTAGTGTTGGCTCAGCTTATCAGATAATACTAATGAGACTAATACATTGAACTTTGTCTTCAAAGTAAATAATATTGATGTCCAAAATATAACCAGTAATCTTCCCCATTATCAGTGGCCATTTTATTCTCTTCCTTGTTAGGTTTCTTTGGAAGACTTATCAGGATATGAGAATACATAATTCATGAGGTTGAGGCCAGTGCCCTCTATTACAAACATGTTATCTGTCGCTGCCTCCCAGTATTAACCATATAATTAGAATAAAAAGACTAAAAGTCAACATCTGCAGGATACCTTTTAGTTGGTATCATTAAATGCTCTAATATGCAAATGGAGGTGTGCTACGGACCCCGTGTTATGATGTAGCTCCAGGGCTGGTGAACAGATGAAACTACAACGTGGAAGGGCTCTGCAGAGCTATCTTTTTTGTGTGTGCGCTGATGCAGTGACTGTGTGTGTGTGTGTGTGTGCGTGGGTGCGTGCGTGTATTGACTCACCTCATACCCAGGTATCCCGTCTTTTCCAGGTCTTCCCTGCTCAACAATGAAACCCCAAAAAATGAAACAAACAAAAGTTGCATCAGCTCCTCATGCGCATGGTACCCCCCCCACTGTGTAGCGCACTTTTCACCAGGGCGCGTACGGTTCCAGTGGAAACTAGTGCACTATGCAGGGTGTCATTGGGGACACAAGAAGTCTCTGTCAGTTAATGGGATATCTGTAGCGTGGGATAATGATGGTGATGCCTGTGTGAACAACACTGCTCCACTCTCCGCTTGCCGACTGGCGGAAATAAACGAAAGAAACCTTTTCTGACGATAATTACACACAATAATGTCATTGTTCTGCAGAACAAGCCGGGGGGAATGTGTTTACTTTAAACCTGTTTTAATGTTGTCGTGTTGTTTTTACCTAGAATATCACTTGAAAAGGCATTTCCATTGAATTTGATATACCTAGTGGAGGTACGAGTGTAACGTGAGAAACTGCTGTTAATCCATGGAAAACCATGTTTTATCCAGCTAGCACGATATAATGTCAGTCTGTTTCTATTCAGTCCTACAGTGACATCACAGCAGGACCCAAGGCACCATCTGCTTAAGCGCTCCACTGCAGCTGTAACAGCTCTGTACTGTACACTGTATATAATATAACATGCATTTATTATATCTAAATCATATATTCTAACGATTTCATAGAAATGCATTAAAGCAATGATGGGGTCCGCAGTAGGGACCACCATACACCATAGCAAAGGGCTGTTCCACAATGCAACGCAGAGTGCCTGGATTCAGTCTTTACCCGTGGTATACCAGCCATGTTGCAGAAACACACCAGGTGTCTTATAATGTGGTATAGCAGCCATGTTGCAGAAACACACCAGGTGTCTTATAATGTGGTATAGCAGCCATGTTGCAGAAACACCAGGTGTCTTATAATGTGGTATAGCAGCCATGTTGCAGAAACACACCAGGTGTCTTATAATGTGGTATACCAGCCATGTTGCAGAAACACACCAGGTGTCTTATAATGTGGTATACCAGCCATGTTGCAGAAACACACCAGGTGTCTTATAAAGTGGTATACCAGAAACACACCAGGTGTCTTATAACGTGGTATACCAGAAACACATCAGGTGTCTTATAACGTGGTATACCAGAAAAACATCAGGTGTCTTATAACGTGGTATACCAGAAACACACCAGGTGTCTTATAACGTGGTATACCAGAAACACACCAGGTCTTATAACGTGGTATACCAGAAACACACTAGGTGTCTTATAACGTGGTATACCAGAAACACACCAGGTGTCTTATAACGTGGTATACCAAAAACACACCAGGTGTCTTATAACGTGGTATACCAGAAACACACCAGGTGTCTTATAACGTGGTTTCCCAGAAACACATCAGGTGTCTCATAACGTGGTATACCAGAAACACACCAGGTATCTTACAACGTGGTATCCCAGAAACACATCAGGTGTCTCATAACGTGGTATACCAGAAACACACCAGGTGTCTTATAACGTGGTATACCAGAAACACACCAGGTGTCTTATAACGTGGTATACCAGAAACACACCAGGTGTCTTATAACGTGGTATATGAGTGCACAAGTAAGCTATCAAATGACTCTTACTAATCTAATGATGCAATGTGTCATGCTTGAGAACAGCTCTTAGCAGTGGTATACTGGCTATATACCACACCCCTTACCTTTCACAGAAAGTTCAAGGGTTTAAGACAGAGGGATCAGGGGTTTAACACAGAGGAATCAGGGGTTTAACACAGAGGAATCAAGGGTTTAACACGGAGGAATCAGGGGTTTAACACAGAGGGATCAGGTGTTTAACAAAGAGGGATCAGGGGCTTAAGACTAAGGAAATATCTGATGTAAAGTTAAATCCTTACAGGAACACCTTGGGGTCCCTCAGGACCTGGGAACCCTGTCTCCCCCAGTGGACCCCTGTCACCCTGTTAGGGAACAAACAGGTATATTCACTGTTACTCTGTGTGTGTATTTATGTTCACTGTTACTCTGTGTGTGTATTTATGTTCACTGTTACTCTGTGTGTGTATTTATGTTCACTGTTACTCTGTGTGTGTATTTATGTTCACTGTTACTCTGTGTGTGTATTTATGTTCACTGTTACTTTGTGTGTGTATTTATGTTCACTGTTACTCTGTGTGTGTATTTATGTTCACTGTTACTCTGTGTGTATATTTATGTTCACTGTTACTCTGTGTGTATTTATGTTCACTGTTACTCTGTGTATTTATGTTCACTGTTACTGTGTGTGTTTATGTTCACTGTTACTCTGTGTGTGTATTTATGTTCACTGTTACTCTGTGTGTGTATTTATGTTCACTGTTACTCTGTGTGTATTTATGTTCACTGTTACTCTGTGCGTATTTATGTTCACTGTTACTCTGTGCGTATTTATGTTCACTGTTACTCTGTATGTATTTATGTTCACTGTTACTCTGTGTGTATTTATGTTCACTGTTACTCAGTGTGTATTTATGTTCACTGTTACTCTATGTATATTTATGTTCACTGTTACTCTATGTATATTTATGTTCACTGTTACTCTGTGTATATTTATGTTCACTGTTACTCTGTGTGCATTTTTGTTCACTGTTACTCTGTGTGTGTTTATGTTTCACTGTTACTCTGTGTATATTTATGTTCACTGTTACTCTGTATGTATTTATGTTCACTGTTACTCTGTGTGTATTTTTGTTCACTGTTACTCTGTGTGTATTTTTGTTCACTGTTACTCTGTGTGTGTTTATCTTTCACTGTTACTCTGTATGTGTGTGTGTGTTTATGTTTTTGCATTAGAGAATGGTTTGACAGAGGAAAAGAGGAAAGACACAGAAAGGCACAGAAAAGTTGGAGGCACCCAGCTTCCTTACCGGTTCCCCGGGAGTTCCTGGATCTCCACGAGCGCCAGGTTTCCCCTGTCAATCAAACAGACAGGACGAGAACATTCACATTCAACTTGTCAGTTGGACAGGTGTTACATCTACGTGCGCAGGTACTTTAATAATGTTGAGTCCATAGTAGGTATTACAGTGCTATATGCCTCTAAGGGGTGTGTTTATCTGACAGGCCAATGACTGGGGCTTGTAACACATTAGTCTAATTTATGCAAGGTCATTAAAATATGCAGACAATTCTAAAGTTGTTAAATATTAATAAAAAGAACAAGGTAGCCTTCATCATTGTCTTCAAAATTGTTGTCATTAGCTAGCTAATCTATCATCAGCTAACTTTGGTGAACACCCCAGCAACCTTAAATTTAGTTAGCTAGCTAACATTATACTGAGTCTAAAAGAGGGGTCTACAAGTACCAGGCATGGCCAATGTTGTGCTCCACAGAAATCACTATTGTGTTGTGAAGATGTTGTATTTTCATCACTGTATTATCACTAAAATATGTAATTAGTACATGAAGTAGGTGAGCTATTGCAAAATTCCCGGTTAATTGTTTGATTCATGTAATAATTATGTAATGTGCCTATAAGCCACTGCTAAGTTACTGTTAAATTAAACATTACATGATTACTTACTGAAGGGCCTGGTATTCCAGGTGTTCCGGACAAACCCTGATCACCCTGAAGGACGAGATTCAGTGTTGTTACACAATTCAAACCCAATATATATACCCATAGTATATATTTATATAAGATACAGCCTTATATAAATATATACATCACTGTATATGAGTCTCAAATATCTAAACCCCTTCTCACCATGAAATGAGATAGAGCCTATAGAACTCAAGCCAACACTTATGTACATTAACTGAAATATCATGTAATATTTCAGATAATTAACACGTCACATGGCCATTAACATTTCACACAACACAAACAGCTCATCACCTTAAAAGACCAGTTATAATCCCCTTATACAACTCTAAGAGCTCATCACCTTAAAGGCCCAGTTATAATCCCCCGATACAACTCAAAGAGCTCATCACCTTAAAGGCCCAGTTATAATCCCCTTATACAACTCAAAGAGCTCATCACCTTAAAGGCCCAGTTATAATCCCCCGATACAACTCAAAGAGCTCATCACCTTAAAGGCCCAGTTATAATCCCCCGATACAACTCAAAGAGCTCATCACCTTAAAAGACCAGTTATAATCCCTTTATGCAACACAAAGAGCTCATCACCTTTGAGGACCAGTTATAATCCCCTTATACAACTCAAACAGCACATCACCTTTAAGGACCAGTTATAATCCCTGCATAAAACCCAAACAGATAATCGCTATTGTGTTTTTAAAGCAATAAAAGAGACATGGGAGGTCAGTAGAGAAGCATCATAAATACTTTAGGACTTCTCTTCAAAAGCACATTGTGTCTATCCTATTCCAGTGCGTCCATTTTTCATCAAGACATACTTGTACTAAAGAATTGCTGTGGATAGTGCATAAAGAAACCTATTAACCTTTAAGTGTGTAATTACGATAACATTGTTGTGCATTCAGTCATGTCTGTGTTACGTATTGTATATTTCTGGAATATCCTGGCATAACTCATTAATGATGGCTCCCTGGAGGACTGACACACACATGCCTAGATGAAGACCAAGTGGTGTGAGGGACACAACACTCTTGGAATAGTAACCAACACATTGTGTTCTTCTCTCTCGGGTTGCTATGCTACTGATGCCAACGCGGTGGTTTCTGTGACTCCAGAGAGACCTATCACATTTTCACACTGGCACGCTGAACTAAACCAGAGGCACACTGTGCTCAGATATTACTTTGCATATTGTACTTTTCAATGCTGTTCAAGCAGCCCCAAGTTATTCTGAACCAACCCAGCACAGAACAGTTCAGCTCGTCGTAGCTCAGATAAAAGGGGTATTTAATATAGAGTGAGCATGAGTAGAGCCATGTTAATTACTGTAGTCTGATCTAGGGTCAGGTTAGTTACTGTAGTCTGATCTAGAGCCATGTAAGTTACTGTAGTCTGATCTAGGGTCAGGTTTGTAACTGTAGTCTGATCTATAGTCAGGTTAGTTAGAGTAGTCTGATCTAGGGCCAGGTTATTTATTGTAGTGATCTAGGGCCAGGTTATTTACTGTAGTCTGATCTAGGGCCAGGTTATTTATTGCAGTCTGATCTAGGGCCAGGTTATTTATTGTAGTCTGATCTAGGGCCAGGTTATTTATTGTAGTCTGATAGCTCGGTTCGGTTTGTTCTTGTAGTGTGAAGGGCGTCTCAGTGGTCAGGACTATGACTAGTTGTCCTACCTTGGATCCAGGTAGCCCTTCTAGTCCAGGTAAACCCATGGCTCCTGGATCTCCCTGGTACAAACCCAAGAAGAGACAAAGAGGGGGTGGGAATACAGAGTAATGAGTAAGTAAATGGTCATTAAACAGAATGTTACACTGCATCCGTTCACTAGTCATTACGCTAACGCTAGTTAGTTATTTTTTCAACACTATTTAGGAAAATCATTTAACCCGTACTTGTAGAAAAAAAATGTAATCCATTAGATCAGCTCATTGTTGGCATTTACAAAAACGTCTTGAAAGTATCCCTTAAGAATGAACAATTTGTGCGTCCGTCCGATCGGAATTGGAAATAATCCTAGAAAAATTAGGATCACTGTTTCCTTTCAGATTCAACGCTCTCACTAATCTCATCTCTCAATATCTGTAACGGTCAGGCCAATCAACAGCTCATCTCTCAATATCTGTACCAGTCAGGCCAATCAACAGCTCATCTCTCATTATCTGTACCAGTCGGGCCAGTGAACAGCTCATCTCTCAATATCTGTACCAGTCGGGCCAGTCTACAGCTCATCTGTCATTATCTGTACCTGTCGGGCCAGTCTACAGCTCATCTGTCATTATCTGTACCAGTCGGGCCAGTCTACAGCTCATCTCTCATTATCTGTCCCAGTCGGGCCATTGAACAGCTCATCTCTCAATATCTGTACCAGTCGGGCCAGTGAACAGATCATCTCTCAATATCTGTACCAGTCGGGCCAGTGAACAGCTCATCTCTCAATATCTGTACCAGTCGGGCCAGTGAACAGCTCATCTCTCATTATCTGTACCAGTCGGGCCAGTGAACAGCTCATCTCTCATTATCTGTACCAGTCGGGCCAGTGAACAGCTCGTCTGGAAAATGAGAATGGGCAATCTCTCCCTCACACCAGTGGAAATGGACCTCCATCCTGTGTCCCGTTGGACTGATCCATCCAGGAACAAATGCAGCCACACACCAGCATGGAGCCCAGAACCGACAGCTGCTCTGTATACCACCGGCCTCCAACATATATGGATGGACCAGATAATTGTTACGCATGTAGATGATCATGAATGACTGAGTGCTAAGAGGGGAATGGGACAGGTCGGGACCACCGTCAGGGATCAGCTGTGGCAAAACGGATTGGGGCAACTGTGTGTGTGTGTGTGTGTGTGTGTGTGTGTGTGTGTGTGTGTGTGTGTGGAGACGGATTGGGGTAATTCCACCGACCGAGTCTGAGTGCGGGGAGCCGCGGCTCACGCAATTTATTCAAATGTCAAATTATCATCCCCTGTGACAAATCGCCCCGTGACAAAACAATAAAAAAAATCTACTTGCCCAACAAGGACAGAGAATTCAAGATTATACCAGAACAGACTGGTATGATTTACATTCAGCAGTATGTGTGTGTGCGAGTGTGTGTGTGTGTGTGTGTGTGAAACTGAGGGTTTATGTGCACTTGAATTGGTGTCAAAGTGAGGACAGGTTTGAGCTTTTCGTGGGTCCTCACATAGACGATAACATTTGTTTGACTTGGGGGTGAAGTTTAGAGTTAGGGGCTAAGATGTTGGGAGACTTGTTTTTTAAAGGAAGACAGGAGTTGTGATAATCAGGTATGACAAGAGGACAGGAGGAGATGTGATCATCTGGTTTAACTAGAGGACAGAAGATGTGATCATCAGGTATGACCAGAAGACAGGAGGAGATGTGATGGTCAGGTATGACAAGAGGACAGGAGGAGATGTGATAATCAGGTATGACCAGAGGACAAGAGGAGCTGTGATAATCAGGTACGACCAGAGGACAGGAGATGTGATCGTCTGGTATGACAAGAGGACAGGAGGAGCTGTGATCATCAGGTATGACCAGAGGACAGGAGGAGCTGTGATCATCAGGTATGACTAGAGGACAGGAGGAGCTGTGATCATCAGGTATGACCAGAGGACAGGAGGAGATCGTCAGGTCCTTCACTAGTTTTCTAGTTTTATGTCCTTTGAGTTCTGTTGACCAAGTCTAAATTATCCAGCTCTGGGGTAGAGAAACGGATGTTCAAGTGAACCACACAGACAAAATTGGATAGAAAAACAGGGATCACAGACTAGTCACAGTATTTGAAATGCTAAGATCTAGTCTGGGTGGTTGTGAATGCCTTTCACCTTTTCTACTGGTTCTGTTTTGCCAGTCAAGCTCAGTCAAGTCTAGGTTTCTGAATGGAATTAAACTGGGTTTGTTGGAGAGATCCCTAAGCCAACCTTCCCCCGTCAAAATACTTGAGCTACACATGAAAACAAACAAGATACTCTTAATGCAAATGTATTGCCTAGAACGAAAAGCATTCAACTCACCACTCTTCCCTCATCACCTTTTGGCCCCTAAACAGTAAAAACAGACAGATTATTCACATGGCAAGACTACAAAAGCTTATTGACGCATAATGTTAGAAAGGTATAAACCTCAAGAGACACCTTCCTGCCAAAAATGACCCCAGTTTGCCACAAAACTCCTAAATGATGTGTGTTATGAATGTTTTGCTTTAATATCGCTGAATTCCTTAAATCGATGTGTGTGTGTAAGCCATATTACTACAGATCTGTGGGGTTTCATCCACGAAAACGAGTGTGTCTGAGCAGAGTGTATACAGTGTGTGTGTGTTACAGGAAGTAGTGTCAGCTACATACCGGAGGACCTGGTTCCCCAGGGGGTCCCACGACGGCTCCTCCCCCCTGTGGAGAAACAAGTGTGTGATTAAACGGATCCTGATTACGCGGCGCGTTGACGATATGCTTCTACGGAGGCCTACACAGGCTGGGTACACAGACCCGCAAGCTGACGACGCGCATGACGACGCGCATGACGACGCGCATGACGACGCGCATGACGACGCGCATGACGACGTCATTGGTTGGCTAAACTCAATTGTGCTACTTACGTCTCTGGAAAAAATGAAGAGCCCACTGCATACTGCACCTTTTTCTTTCCTTTCCGAAAGGTTCAGAAGGAAGGTTTTGAGCGTGGAACAGAAGCGTTCATTTTGCAGTGGTCTCTTATTTGAACCCTTCTGTTCCTCGCTCAAATCCTTCCTTCTTGACTTTTTCGGAAAGGAAAGAAAAAGATGTAGTGGTCTCCTCATTTTCGACGAAGCTGTACTAACATTGTTACTAACATGAAGTTGTCGTAGACCACGAGTAACATGTCAACCATGAATTTGGGGCCCAAATGTGAACCCCTGAATCCCCAACTTGATGATAATAGTGTGACCATATTATTATTAATGATAACAACATGAATAATTATCGCAATAATCACGTGAAATCCTTACCTGAAGTTTGTACAGACTGCTCATCCCATTGCCCTCCACATAGGGGCCACCCTGCAAAACACACGTATCACAGTAAGAACCAGTCCACTCTAGGTGCTTTGTAAGAACCAGTCCACTCTAGGTCCTTTGTAAGAACCAGTCCACTCTAGGTCCTTTGTAAGAACAAGTTCACCCTAGGTCCTTTGTAAGAACCAGTCCACTCTAGTTCCTCTGTAAAAACCAGTCCACTTTAGTTCCTCTGTAAGAACCAGTCCACTCTAGTTCCTCTGTAAGAACCAGTCCACTCTAGTTCCTCTGTAAGAACCAGTCCACTCTAGTTCCTCTGTAAGAACCAGTCCACTCTAGTTCCTCTGTAAGAACCAGTCCACTCTAGTTCCTCTGTAAGAACCAGTCCACTGAATGGGTCGATATAAGTCATTCATATATAGCAATTCATGGCAAGCAGTGTTTGCAATGTTAATCAGGGGCAAGGTAAGCTAAGTGCTGGAGTGACACATATGCAAATAAAATCTATATGAAAGACCCGTTAATTTTTTATAAACAAGTCTATATCTTAAAGATACATGATATGAACAGCAAAAGGAAACAAAACAAATCTGTCAGTTTGACAATTCATATTGAAGCACATTAGCAAAAGACCATTTACACTTAGATGAAATACTTCGTAACATTTCTTCATTGGGATTTTTAACTAACTGCATATTGCATTGTTCACGCTAGTCTCACAGAGTCAGTCGTAAAGGCCCGGAGCAGGTAGACGTGTTACTTTGTTAAGCCTTTAAATGCTACATGGGAGCGATCAATATAGGTGATCACAAAAGAGAGAAGTGGACACACTGGTTTAACCCTCCGGCCAATGAAGATCAAATGCGACCTGTGAGTCACAAATGCAATACTACTGCACTACTTTTGATCTGAGCCAAAACAGCTGAAGTCAAAAACAGGGCACTGCAAAGGGGAAATGCTTTCAGTTAGGACACAGTCCTAGCTACTGTATCTGGGAAAAACTACTGTAAAAAAACACATTGATTTTAAGAAAAAAGAGCAGCAGCTTGAAAGCCATGGCTCCAAGGGTTGGATTCACTGTATGAGCGAAGAGGATGGTTTCTGTGTGTTCTGTTGTTTCTGGTAATTGAAGTGTTGTTGAAGAGCACCTGTAGAAATAAAACACTGATAAAACAAGGAAAAGGAGAAAAGTGGAGCAGAGAAAGGAGACACAGAGTAGAGAAAATGAAAGATGAATAGAAGGAGAGAGAGAAGGCACAGAGAGAAAGAAGGAGAGATAGAAGATAATGCACAAGAGAAATAGGGACAGCGAGAGAAAAGACCAGGAGAAAAACAAAGAGAGAAGGAAGGATAGATAAAAGTAGACAGGGAGAGAGAAGACCAGGAGAAAAACAAAGAGAGAAGGAAGGATAGATACAAGTAGACAGGGAGAGAGCAGACCAGGAAATAAAAAAAGAGAGAAGGAAGGATTGATAAAAGTAGACAGGGAGGGAGCAGACCAGGAAATAAAAAAAGAGAGAAGGAAGGATTGATAGAAGTAGACAAGGAGAGAGCAGACAGAAGCAGATGACAGAAAGAGGGACGAGGAAGAAGTCCTGATGCTCATTTGGAAGGAATCTGACTGGTGCCCTTTTCAGTCCATGGAGCCTCCATCCTCTGTGCCTCGACTGACTTCCTCCGCCGTCCTCCCTGACCACAGCAGGAAGTCTGAAGGGCAAGTCCCTGGCCCTAAAGCTTCACTAGATGTGTGGGAAGGGATGATTTCACCGTCCAAGTATAATTCCTTTGAGTCTCTATGGTATTCATAGGTTAGGTTTTAAATGGCCAAGTATGTGGCCAGTAGGTTCGGCTGGATTTCAGTGAAGACGTCAGAGGTATATAAGGCCCTGTGTTCCAGTGTGTCACAGGTTGATGTGTATCAGACACGTTTGTTTTCAGTGAGGATTGGGCAGTGTCCACATCCATTCAAATGGGTCTGCTGCAACTTGAAATGTTCTTATCATTTACAGCTATGAAAGCTGTACACTCTTACAGCGCCTTTTCAGACTCTCACAGTGCACACCCTCACGCACGTACGCACTTACCGGGGGACCTGGTGGGCCTGGTCTACCAGGGGAGCCTTCACTGCCCTGCAGGATCAACACACACACACACGCATACACACGCATACACACGCACACACACGCACACACACGCACACACACGCACACACACGCGCACCAGAGGATTAAAGCTTTCAGTTGACATTGCTTCTGTTTGATCCCAATAATCTAACAGGATCTCACAACAATACATAGATAGAGGTTTGGGTTTGTCATAGTTTATAAGGTAAACAATACATAGATAGAGGCTTGGGTTTGTCATAGTTTATAAGGTAAACAATATATAGATAGAGGCTTAGGTTTGTCATAGTTTATAAGGTAAACAATACATAAATAGAGGCTTGGGTTTGTCATATTTTATAAGGTAAACAATACATAGATAGAGGTTTGGGTTTGTCATAGTTTATAAGGTAAACAATACATAAATAGAGGCTTGGGTTTGTCATAGTTTATAAGGTAAACAATACATAGATAGAGGTTCGGGTTTGTCATATTTTATGAGGTAAACGACACTTGTGTGAATAAGACTTTTTTTTTTTCCACAGTAACCCCTGGAGAATGCTTTTACAGCCATGGGATCAGGCTTCATAGACAAGACACTGGAGTAATAAGGTGCAAGTGCCTTGCTCAAAGGCAAAACAAAACAATCCATTGACAGGACTAGGCCTCATTTCTCTATTTAGGATATCAAGCTGACGGGAAATCCATAAGGGATTCCATTCATATTAAGAAACCAAACATGATTTCATTAGGAACACCATACCCGATTACGCATGCCCTTTATGATGAATAAGTAACGAGCAATAAGCCATTGTTCTAACATTAGAACAGAAGAGCTCTCAGAACGTCAGAACAACCCTCGGCATGGCGTGGCCCACGCCGTCAGAACCTAAAATGGCTTCATGAATAAAATTGCTCCCTGTATGTTCCTTCCTTGTATAAAATACATTTCTGAACATGCGTACATAGACGCGGTACACATAGACAATACCCTTACCCGCTCTCCCTTGGTTCCGGATTGGCCCATTGGTCCTGGCCTTCCCATCACCCCCTGCAAATCAAAGTGACGCAAATAAATGAAATATACAAACAAAGGATGAGAGAGGAAAACCACGGATGTCGTGTCTCAATGGGATTTAGTGTATTGTCACCACTACATTGTGTGTATGTTACTAGGCAACTACGGATGTAAATAATGCTTTGATTATTTAATGTGAATGATTGTGAATTCTGTTATTTTGTGATAAGGGCTATTATTTTATGTGATTTGAATCAATATTTGATGTAGCTTATTTTGTGATGTCAATGATGATTTGAAGGACATGTTATGTGAATCATTATATGTAGTGATGGATGATGGGAATGAGTACCTGTTGTGATGATGATGGGAATGAGTACTTGTTGTGATGGATGATGGGAATGAGTACTTGTTGTGATGAATGATG
>JACXGJ010013599.1:0-16027 GCA_016801105.1 Esox niger | reverse complement strand
TGCCTGTCTGCCTGTATGCCTGTCTGCTATCTGTCCCTATGCCTGTCTACCTGTATGCCTGTCTGCCTGTATGCCTGTCTGCCTGTATGCCTATCTGTCTGTCTGCCTGTATGCCTGTCTGCCTGTATGCCTGTCTGCTAGCTGCCTGCATGCCTGTCTGCCTGTATGCCTGTATGCCTGTCTGCTATCTGTCCCTATGCCTGTCTGCCTGTATGCCTGTCTGCTAGCTGCCTGCATGCCTGTCTGCTATCTGTATCTGCCACTATTGCTTCATTCCTAATCAGAAAATGAGCAGTATTAGAGCTTGTGTTTGATGGGTAGGTTATAATTCCCACTGGAGTTTGAGGCAGAATATGAATTCACGTTTAGAGGTGCGAAGTCTGACGCACAGGCAGTACATGCACATGCACACGCACGCACGCACACACACACACACACACACACACACACACACACACACACACACACACACACACACACACACACACACCATGGAACAGCTGTCACCATGGCATAGCTCTCGTGTTAACTACCTCCTCCCGGGATTCTAGCGGTGAGGTAGGTACATTATGTTAATGTGCCATCACGCTGTAGCGCAGGTGAAACGCTCCCTGTCTGCTGCCTTGGATTATCATTAATACCATGTGCACTGACTGGCAGAGGAGAGCCACTGAGCAGGAGAGGACAACCGCTTCATCAGAAACGGCGCACCACGGCAACACGGCACGGTGAAATGAGGTACCGGATTGATTTGGTGTTATAACAGAACGGGATTGATCCAAATCGAGTCCATTTTAGGAACGATGTGTGCAGGGTCTATGTGTGCATATGTGGTAATGTCACTTTGACCTTACCTGAAGCTACTGTGTAGATTATGGTTGCATGGAGAACGTGAATTATTATTTGCTGGACAAAAATCTTTGGTGTACTCTGACCCTTCATAGGCCTCGCTAATTTGCGTTAAGATGCACAACTTTTTGTAGATTTGATTGGATGATTAGTTTTGACCTTACTGTGACATCACTGAACAAGATGTCACCGTGTTCTTTAAGAGACAGAAAAGCTGGAGAAATGACTTCAGCAACACTTAAAGGCAAATAGCTTTTACTGACACCGACCAACTGGTCTTCCCTGTACTAACAGATATCTGCCAATGACTGGAACTATGGCCCATTCACATACCTAACCAACAGATCCATAGGTGATGCAATCTCAGTTGCACTCCACACTGGCCTCAAACAACAAAACAAGAGAAATACTTTCCGTTTGTGAAAATGCTGTTCATCTAACACAGCTCAGTGCTCAACACTATAATTCCTTTGAAGCTCATGGCTAAGCCCAAGACCCTGGGACATAACACTTCCTTCTGCACATACAGTACCAGTCAAAAGTTTTGACATGCCTACTCATTCAGAGGTATTTTTTATTTGGACTTTATCCACATTTTAGAATAATAGTGAAGCGCTCAAAACATTAAATAACACAAATAGAATCATGTAGCAACCAAAATAGTGTCAAACCTATCAAAGTACATTTATATTATAATCTAATATGAAATGTATTTTGATGAGTTTAACACTTGTTTGGTTACTACTTGATGCCGTATGTGTTATTTGATAGCATGTATGTATTTTCTGTAATTCTTCAAGGTGGAAAATAATACAACTAAACCAATACTCTTGAATATGTAGGTTTGTCCAAACTTGACTGGTACTGTAGAACTTGGACGTCCTCTAAATCAGCACATTGTCCACCATCAACAGTGTCTCCATCAACGTCAGCCACACATTTGGGCTTATTATGGACCACAGGAACAGGAGGGGTGAGAACGCCCCCACGTCGATGGGGCTGAGGTGGAGCGGGTAGAGAGCAACAAGTTCCTCAGTGTCGACGTCGGTTAAAAAGGAACATAGTCGGCATGGCCGTAGTCAGGGTGAAAAAAGCTTTGGCGCCTCTTGCTCTTCAGGAGGCTCAAAAGACATTGCATGAGCCTGCAGCTAAAAACGATCTGTTCGACAACCACCACATCATCGACTAAAAGCCCCATCAGATGGTGGTAAAAACTGACAAGTTCATCACCACAGCCAAGAGTTTTCTGTATCCTTGTGTATACATTCCTTATTTTACTATTTCCTGTGTTAACTATGATATATTTTTTACTTCAGTCTGAATAAAAAAAGGGTTTGTACGTTTGTATATGACTGTTAGTCGACCCCCTGCTGTTACCAAATCTCACGTGGCACGCAGTGCCTGCCCGTTCTAAATCATCCATCCATCATCCATCATTCCAAAGAAACATACGGAACTGTAGCCATTACCTCAGTCATCACGTCAGCAGTCATCACGGCACTGACATTAAAACCCTAACAGCCTTGACCCACTGCAGTGCATTGAGCCACAAGGTACTGTGGACATTGCTGTCAACATAAGCCTCCGCTTCACGGTTCACACCTGGACAACCCAGGGACGTGCACAGGTATAATGTAGGGAGACTCCTAATCAGCCAAACGTATACAATTCTATCTGCCTCACCAACAAAACTTTACTGGTGAAGCTGGAGAAAGCATCTCTCAGTGTGCTCAATTGCATGCCCTCCCCTCTTATTTACTGCAGAAGACACCACCTGGATGGGCTTCATAAGTCCATGTAAGGGAGGGAGGTGGACAGGATTCAGTTTCTACTCTAGCATCTTCAAGTGAGTCCATCCTTACCTCCACAGTAACTAAACGCTGTGGAGGTATCTTGGCGTAGAGATTTGTCTTTTAGAAAATGGTACAGTCTATTGACCCACGAAGGAGGAGTGTCATTTGTGGGGGAAGGCATGTTTACTGTTGCCATATTTATACAGTACATCTGTCAAACATTTATAATGTATCTCATAGTGTTATATGGTCTGCAGTTTGTATAGAGTGAATTTGTGTAAATTCTGTCAGTATATTTTTTTTGGTATTCTGTACGTTTACTGTCTGCAAGTTTGTGTCTCTGTACACTCTGTACAAATCAGTTTTGCTGATTTAAAATTAGCTAATGATAAACTTGTTGCAGGTTATCTTGCATAATTGCTAACATAATAAAATAAATGCAAGTGGGTCCCCTAGTGGCCACTACAGTAATTACATTATTTATGAAAGGTGCAGCAATTTCAAATTGGTCTGGTAAGGAATTGTTGTACGTATGCCTTTAAACCCCTAAGACATTCCAGTCTGAAGTCCACGATGTGTTGTTTTTTCGGGCAGCCTGTCAATCTGCGTTAAACCCTGCTGTAAGTTACCAAATTGTCCCTGAGAGACACAGCTGTTGTTTCTGCAACAAGAGCTTATGAAGGATTCTCTCATACTGTCCCCCTCCCCAACCCCCCTGGGAAGATCGCCACCTGCTAAACCCCACCTGCCCTCCACTAACCCCTCAGCCAACCCAGACATGGCAGTGAGTTTTTTGTCTTCCCCCGGCTCTGCCGTTTTATTAGTGCCAAATAAATCTGTAGGTGGCTTTGTCTATTTCTCTCATCCTCTCCTCATCCCCCTCATTCTCCCCCTCCCCTCTGCTTGTTAGAGAGAACAGAAATAGCAGAATGGTTGACTCACGACACAACAGCAAACTTCTCAGAGTACAAACGTTGTCAACACATTTGTGTTCCTGGAAAAAGAACAGTTCCACTTCCACTGTGAAACTTTGTGTGGTGGTCTTTATCAATATATCAAAGCGTGAACTACTTTCTCCGGCTTGACAGTCGCACCACAGCCAAGTTGTTCAGTGACAGTGCATGGAAACCAATCATTGATGTGACCGACATTGATGTAGGAAAGAATTCAGTTTGATGTCAACAATTATAAATGAATTTGCATTCCAAAGCTAATTCTGTCCAACTTTCATGATTCTATTGCTCGTTTGTTCATCAAAGAGACATCCAACAAAATGACAGGAGAGCAGAATAAATACGTGCAACCCAAAGAGGGAACACATTAAGTCCTCCACTCTGTCCTCCATTATAGAGTGATTTATAAGTCACCTACATTTAAGACTGATACGTGATACAGTGTGTTGAGTGCAGCTCGAATAAAGGAACAGTTTCCTAGAGATATCTCTTCATACTGACATAATCCAGTGCTCAGTGAATAGTAAAATGAGAAGTCACCAGAATTAATATTAATTCATATTTGGTAACATACCATTTGTACAAACTGAATATATGGTGCCTCCATAAATATTAGACATATTAAGATGTAGAGCTCCTGAAAAAATGACGAGACCACTGCAAATTTTTCTTTCCTTTACACAAAAGTTTGAAAATGAAAGTTTTGTGTGAGGAACAGAAGGTTTAAAACTGCCCGAAAAACCTAAGATACCACTGCCCCTTTTTCTTTCCTTTCCAAAAAAGTTGAAAAGGAAAGAAAAAGGGGCAGTGGTATCTTAGGTTTTTCAGAGCTGTATAATAGATGACTTATTTTGGCCATGCACTCCACAAGAACATGAAAACTAAGTATAGACATTCAGCTTTTATGTTGGTGCTTGTGTACATATTGACAGTAATGATACACAGTGCCCTCAATATGTATTAGGACAGTAAAGAAAGTAAAACGTTGCTATTTTTGCTGTATACTCGAAGCATATGAAAAGAGGATAAAAAGACAGATTTGACATAAAAGTCCATTTTCATTTCTGTCCATTTCAACACTTACATGTTTTATCTACTAAGAATAAACGCATTGTCAGAGTTCCATTCCCATTTTGTGTTAGCATATGTACTGGGACAGGTGTTTCTCTTTGATCAAGTATTTCGTATGGTATTGATTGTTCACACATAAGAGCTGTGAATATATAGTTTCAATTGCAATCTGATCAGAGCTGTGAAAAACAACACTAAAATAAGTGTCAGTGAAATCAACAACCTCCAGAATGCTGGGGTGGAAAATCACAATCTACTGTTTGCAGAAGACTGCCAGCAGAATTCCAAATGCCACACTGCAAGATGTAAACCTCTGATAGGCACCAAAAAAAAAGCCAGATTACAATTTGATCAAAAGTAGAGATTAGCCAGTACAATTTTATGAACAGATGAGAGCACCTTTATCAAAGTGATGGGAAGGGGAGAAAATATGGAACAAGCATAGTCCTACCATAACATCAATGAAATATGGTGGCATTAGGTTGTTCCTTGGGTACGGTTGCCACAGAAACTGGCTCACATGTCTTCATTGGTGATTTTTCTACTGTATTGCAGCAGCAGTTATCTGAAGTTCATAGAGCAAAACTAAACAAATGTAGGACTATGTACATCAAATGTACTGCTATAGCAATTAGAGCAATTTAAGTATAAGAATGTCAGAGCGTCATCAGCCTGACATGCCTGTTGGGGTCACTGGGTCACAGACTTCAGGCAGCTATTGCAGACCACCGATCATTAAATCAAATTCTTTACTTTGGCAATGAATCTGCTCCAAAACATGTGAATCTGCCCCGAAACATTTAGGTAGTCTCTGCACCCAATATGTAAACACATACCCTCTAATGAAAGCTGAGCATGTATACTTTAACCTCAAAGTACTCTAATTTATTTGAAGCTTTTGGAGTATAGAGCCCAAAGAAGAGGAAATGTTTTATTGACCCAATAATTACAGAGGGCACCCTTAACACATATACAATTAATTACAATTGTAGTGTTTGTTTTAATGCTCTACATAAATTAAATATATTTTTTGACATTATTCAACATTGGGTTATTGTTACAAATTCCATGCCTTCTACTTCTTGATACAGCCACTTCATTTGAGCAGCAGGAATTCATGTTAACAAAGTAAGGCACAACGCAAGTGACAGCAGTACGAAAATAAACATCTATCTACATGTGCATACTTTTGGAAGATGAAAACTGCATTCTCCACTATCTGTCGTATCACATCGACTACAAGAAATAAAACGGAACAGCTGTTAGCTTCATAAATAAGTGCACTGACATTTTGTCCACACAGCAGCTATATCTTATTGGCGTAGAGAACGCCAGGAACAGTACAGGTGATTAATAGAGTCTGATGAGTGTAACGCTGGCTTGTCTGGTGTCAAGAGGGGGTTTCTCTCTGACAGGCTCAAAACAGCTGATTCAGCATTGTCCTTTGTGGAGGGTTTAGAGACAAATGTGCGAGTTTGTGTCCAGCTCAGTCCAGCTTGCTTGGAGTCTGTGTTCGGCCTCTCGTTGACACAGGGTTCTGGAAGTTTCTTTCCTTCTACTTGCTGTTCGCCTGCGCCACTACTGGGAGACGTTATCTTCAGTGAGGTCCTACGGGCAGCCAAAACCATTATCACGTGGACCACCTGGCCCTTCCTACAGTAGAGGTCAACCACCTGGGGATCCATACAGCACATCATCCATGAGAGGTCTTTCCCCAAGCTCAGGCCTGGAAAAGGGGCACCACCCTGTTGATGGCCTGCCGGCATATGGGGCAGGTGGGCTGGGGCAGGGCCTGGTAGCAGCTGTAACAGCAGCACACATGGCCACAGTCCAGCAGCACACAGCTACGAGCCTGGGTCAGGCAGATCACACAGGCGTTCTCCAGGGCGGTCTCCTGCTCCCCGGTACCCTCCGCCGTGGCTCCATTGGCGGACCTGGTCTCCGGCACCATCCCTCCAGCAACCAGGCTCTCATACTCCCTCCTGAGCCTCTCCTGGTCCCAGCGGACCCTCAGGCTGCGGTAGTAGCGGCGGCCCACCCAGAGGAGGATGGCGGCCCCGGCAAGGGCGAACACAGAGGCCAGCACCCGCCAGACCGCCGCCTGGCTCTCCTGTTCCAGGCGCAGGGTGTCAAAGTCTGTTGTGCTCAGGAAATACTCAGAGCCGTCGGCAGGTGGGCGGAGTTTCAGCACCCGGTCCGTGTCAAGGATGAGTTCGCCTACACCCGTAACTGTAGCGCCAACCTAGAAATACACACAAACCATTCAGGATCTTTTCATGCCCTTTGGAATAACACACTATATGGGGCAACAGTAATGAAATTCCAAATGGAATGGAATGTGCACTCGACACAAAACTCCTAGAGCTAACTGTAAACACAGGTGTTTCACAGTGTGTCATGGTCTTTTTCGTTCAAAGACAAGAAAACGACAATCTATCACTTTTCATTTTTATTTTTTGGATAGAACCGCTAACAGAAAATGTATTGAATGTAAGATAAGATCAGATACGTACGTACCCAGCTGATGTGATTCTCTTAGCATACTTATAGCAACTTAGATTTTTTCCCCATATCAATTTGATTAATTCAACAAATTCCCATTTACAGTCTAGGGGCAGAACTGTGGATTTATTTTCACCTTGCTGGCTCAGGATTTAATGTAGGAACCTATCGGTTACTGGTCATGAGGTCTAACCTCTAGGCCTCCCGCCACTTCTTAGAATACAGTGGCATCGACTGAACACAGAAAAATGGATTCCAATCTCAAGACATCGTAACTGTGTTTAATAGATATTATAAAACAAAAGAGTAAGCGTATAAAGTAAGAGTATAGAGGAAGGGTATAGAGGAAGGGTATAGAGGAAGGGCATAGAGGAAGGGCATAGAGGAAGGGCATAGAGGAAGGGCATAGAGGAAGGGCATAGAGGAAGGGCATAGAGGAAGGGCATAGAGGAAGGGTAGAGGAGGGAGTACTAAAAATAAACCAATCAGACAGGATTGACTTCCTGACCACCCAGATCCCCCCGGCTCAACCGCAACACAGAGGTCCCTCTGGATGCATGTTTAGTGCCCTCCCTTAGTGCCCTCCCTTAGTGCCCTCCCTTAGTGCCCTCCCTTAGTGCCCTCCCTTAGTGCCCTCACTTAGTGCCCTCACTTAGTGCCCTCACTTAGTGCCCTCCCTTAGTGCCCTCCTGTCATCTTTGTTCACCCCCGTCTGCATGCGAGTCCACACACACCAAGACAACTGTAAAGAAAGTATGTGAGTATATTTTCCCTCTTAGGAGGCTTTCAGTTTCCTAAGATTTGGCATGTGCCCTGGGATCCTCAAAAGATTCTGCAGCTGCACCGTCTAAAGCCTTTTGATAGGCTGCATCACTACTTGGTATGGAGAATGTACCGCCCTGGAGAGCAAGGCGTTTCAGGGGGTTGTGCAAACTGCAAAGTTAATCACTGAGGCCGAG
Source organism: Esox niger (assembly GCA_016801105.1). Classification (NCBI taxonomy): domain Eukaryota; kingdom Metazoa; phylum Chordata; class Actinopteri; order Esociformes; family Esocidae; genus Esox; species Esox niger. The sequence goes on along the minus strand of JACXGJ010013599.1, from coordinate 7,900 downwards.
ATCCCTGTCATCTGAGACCTCTACACCAGCCCTTGTGAAAGGAAGTCCCTTAAAATAGTCAATGACCCCTGCCATATACTATTATCAACTCTATTCTACCAGTGCCTCAAGTCGGTAACTGACAGGACCCTGCACAGCTTCTACCCCCAAGCCACATGACTGTTAAACAAGACTGACAAATTATAATTAAATGACTTCACTGCAAACCAATCAGTCCACCCAATCAGTCAGTCTAGCCCATCAGTCTAGCCCATCAGTCTAGCCCATCAGTCTAGCCCATCAGTCTAGCCCATCAGTCTAGCCCAACAGTCTAGCCCATGTTTGCATGACTTGTAATCTCCTCATAATCACAATGCAATATCTCCACACCCCCAAACCTACACATTTTTCATGTAATCTAGCTAATACTATTCTGATCTCATTTGGTAAAGGGAGGAGATGAGACAAGTCCAGTCATTATTTAAACTCAGTCAGTAAACACGTACTATAATCATCTCACATATGCTGCTACTGTTTAGTCTCCATTTACTGCTACTTTTACTGAACATAAACCTGGTGCTTGTACACATGCACATTAACTCTTGTATAGTCCCTGTACATTTTATATTAATTCAGTTATAATTCAAAACTGATGAAAAAATATAGAGGTATACTATCAGTGATATGAAATGGATACATCCTGAATTCTCAAACCCAATCCCACCTTTAGCATTTCCTCAGTTTCCAGCTGGCCTTTGGGTTTCTCTCCACTGAGGTACTGTCCAATGATGTCTGAAAAACCATATGTGGCCTGGTGGAACTTCTCATGGATGATCTCCATCTCTAGGCCGGAGGCCTCAAGAGGACACATCACCCTCACGCAGGCCTGGTCCGAACCCACCAGGTTGAAGGGTACCGCATTCACTCTCTGGTGCAGCACACGCTCACTGTCTGTCCTGGGGGGGTAGTATCTGTTCAGAACCCAGTGTCAAGACAGTCCTACTTAAATGCTTGTTTATAAAGTGATTTCCCAGAGGACACTGATCTTTCACATTGAATGTGCGGTCAGTCTGGAGTTCTTACCATGTACGGGCCAGGTTGTTCCACACCAGCTTGTGTTCCCTGAGCATGAGCTTCTGCATCACTCCCACATTGCCCTCCTGGAACTGGCTCCTCAGAGGCTCACCCACAGGATGAACTGCCCCTACACACACAATGGAATTAGCCATTAATTAGAGCAAGTACTGCTGCTACACCAACAAGTATATGGTCTGATAGATTGCATGATATTAAGTACAGTGATCGTTTCAGAAATGTTTCCCATTCAACCAGATAAATGTACCTTCAATGACAGCATACTGCAGACATTTTCCCGGTGTCACATTCAAAAGGTCTGCCAATTTCCCATCTAAAGTAAACTGTGGAGCTTCCTGAAACAAGAAAATATAAAAGGTCAGTACTAGGACAATTGAAAAATTCACTTTCCTTAGCCAACAACATGGGTAGACCATTTCTAATGGAACAGATACCAGACAGGAAGAGTACTAACATTGAGCTTGTCCACCGATTTCCTCTTTTTCCTATAGATATAGAAAAAAAGACCAGATATGGCCAGGCTGGTGCCTAGACACAGTCCCTCTACCGTCCTCAGTGGAAAGTCCTCCATTCAACACACTTCCCTAGTAACAGGGCTACAGTGGAAAGACAGACAGAAAGACATGTTGTAATATAAAGGAGTTATTTTTGAATGAAAGCAAGGGGGCTAGGCATCACTGTGACAAGCTGTAATTAAATCCGCAGACGCTGGATTCTCTTTGAAATGTCAATCAAATGTTCGAAAATACCGTTAAGTATTGTATTTTATGACAGAATAGTGTCATCGCAGTAAACTGGCCATTCACTTCGCTTATACAGTACATTCAGAATAAAAAGAGAATTTGATTATTATTATTATTGGATAAAAATACGACTTAAAATACACTGTACACATATATTTCTGGTGTATGCGCTGATTCAGACAGCCGATATTCATCATGTGTACAGTATTTAGCTAGCTAGCTACATTGCCTGAAAGTTGACATGTGCTAAAATGGCTAGCTACTTTCATAAAAATAAAAGTTGTTGCCATGAAATAGTATAAAAAGTGGCTGCTGCTAATAAACGTTTAGATATATTTGGTCCGACGTGAGCTAAATTGTATGTCCTGCCAGCTAGACAGCTTAAAAGCTAAAGTAGTAATAGTCGGTACAGCTTGGTGGTTGAAAGACTTGCCATTGACCTCTAAAATGTTGTCTTTGTTCCGTCTTACACGTGTCAACAGAAATGACAATTTAGCATGACAAACATATAAGGGCCTTTATCGGCAACAGACAAAAGTGAAATTTTAATGAATCAGCAGGATACTGTCCAGATTTACCTTGATAAAGTTCCTGGAGTCAATTTTTGTTTTGGTCACCTGACATGTTCCACTTCCTAGACGCGAACCCACGGGTGAAGCCAATACCAGAAGGTTTCCTAAGTCATGTGATCAGGTCCAAATATGCCTGGTTGACAGTGACACGCGTGTTTCTGCCTCTGCACGTTACTACGTCGAAATGGCAGGAGGTGTAAAGAAAAAGTCCCCTGCTCCAGCGCCTCGAGTGTTGTCGACTCTTCGTACGTTATGGCAGGACAAACATTTAATCTTATTCAAAGCGGAGTACACAATACTGGTGACCTCAGTTCTGTGGTTCTTGGAGATTGGAGTAAACATATGGGTCATACAAAAAGTATCATGTAAGTAACTCGAATGCTAGCGGTTTAGACAGTCAGCTTGGCTTTGCATTGTAATGAGCGTAGCTAGTTAGCAAGCTAACAGCTAATTTGTCTTGGATTTAGCTACAGCCACAACGTGATCATGTTCCCTGTTGATGATGTTGCGTAGTATGAATGAAATTTGTATGTCATGTTGTGCTAGTATATGTTGCTAGCACAAACGTGTACAGAAGTAAGTTGTATTTGTAGGTTACAAGCAACTAGCCAGTGCAGTGGTAGCTAAAGTATTCTTACACTTAAAAGTTAATTATAGATTTACAGCTTCCCTTTTGGTTATGATTTCATATTCCTTCTGGTACTTGTTGTTTACCTGTTCGTACTTTCATCTAATTATTTTGTCTCCACATATTTCTGTATAATGTATATGATATCTTATTGCAAATGTAACCTAATTCATTGGTAAATATATTTTGTAGACACAGAGATCGACTGGAAGGCTTATATGGATGAGGTAGAGGGTGTCATCAATGGCACCTATGACTATACCAAGCTCAAAGGAGACACAGGCCCTCTGGTGTAAGTTACACAACATCTGTACCGGCTAAGGAATTAGCTTCCACTGCCTGGATTGACAACCTTTAGGGTCTATTCATTGGTTTGATTCTGTTGCAAAACCTACTGCACAGAATATGTTTACGGTCTTCCTTAGAAATCAAATGGAAGTAAACTGAGCCAACCACACAGAGCATGGCAATCTTCAATATGTCCAATGGAAATTCTGGTTTTATTGTGAAACATTCTCTTTTTGGAGGAAATATTTTCAGTTTGTTACAGAATGTTTCACAACAGAACCCCACCAATGAATACTCCCTGGGTCTTCACCAGACCTAATAAAAAGTTGTATGGGATAAGCACCAACCGGTTATTGCTTTCAGGTTCCTTCAGTCTTATCATTACAATTTGCACATTTGAAACTTATTTCTGAACCTAACTCCACTGAACCTAACTTTCTAGATACCCAGCAGGGTTTGTGTACATCTTTACGGCGTTGTATTACATTACCAACCATGGGCGGAATATCCGCCTAGCCCAGTACCTGTTTGCAGTTTTTTATCTGCTGACTCTGCTGCTGGTCTTCAGGATATACCACCGTACCAAAAAGGTCAAACTACACTTATTTATCTATAGATTTTTTTTGCCAAGATGATGTTATCTGTATGGTACTTTAATATTATCCAACAAAGATTGTGTTTTTATTGCAACTTGCATTGTAATGACTTCCTATGGTATTATTTATTTTTGACACTTTGTTTTCCTTCCTCTCTTCCTTCCAGGTGCCTCCCTATGTGTTCTTTTTTGTATGCTGTGCCTCCTACCGGATCCACTCCATCTTTGTCCTGCGTCTTTTCAATGACCCCGTGGCCATGATGATGCTGTTTGGGGCTGTCAATCTTTTCCTGGACCGCCGCTGGTCTCTGGGCTGTGGGCTCTACAGGCAAGCATGAACTTTGGTCCCACACAGGTGTAGCCTATATCAGCTCATTCAATTAGGCTTTAGTTAGTTTAGCTTAAATCAGCTCATTCTGTGTGCCAATAGTGCATGACAATAGCCCTCTAATTTAGATCGGCATCTCAGTTCATCCAAACTCAACATCTCTGGCTGTGGTAGCCGCTGTCACATGGTCTGAATGACGACCTCCTCGCCCTCTGTTGTGGATAGTTTAGCAGTGTCTGTGAAGATGAACGTGCTGCTGTTCGCCCCCGGTCTTCTCTTCCTCCTGCTCTCAGAGTTTGGCCTGATGAGGGCGATACCCAAGCTTTCGCTCTGTGCTGCCATCCAGGTTAAGACTTCCATCAGCTGTACCTACATTAAGACCTCACACACATGCTTCTGGCATTGAGAGTTTAATACTCTTTTCCTTATTTTATTACCATTCTGGAAATTGTCCAGTCACTTGCCCTCACGCTCTTTTTTTCCCAAACAGTTTTTGCTGGGCCTGCCCTTCCTGATGGAAAATCCAACTGGCTATGTGACACGGGCCTTCGACCTGGGTCGTCAGTTCATGTTCAAATGGACAGTGAACTGGCGCTTCCTGCCTGAGTGGCTCTTCCTAAGTCGCTATTTCCACCTGGTGCTCCTGGCTGCTCACCTGATAGCCCTGATGCTGTTTGTCCTGCGCCGCTGGAAGAGGTAGGACAGGTGGTTATCATTAGGTCCAGCGGTTCTTCAGTCAGGACACAACACTAGGGCCTAGTGTAGCCTAAACCGGCACACAACCTAAATAATATGTGTACAGTTTGGCCATCTCTGTCCTTTATTGTTACCCAGAGAGGCCTTGTGATGGATTAAACCAAGACGTTCTCTCCACAGGCCTGGTGAGAGCATCCTGGACCTGCTAAACGAGCCAGGCAAGAGAGTCCTCCCTGCACAACCATTCAGCTCTGATCATATCCTTTCTTCAGTCTGTCTGGAGCCATTAATAAACTACATCCGTGTTCTGAGACATTAGTACACAAGCCACTGGTGTTCTGCATCGCTAAGTCACTGTTATGTTTTTGTTAGCTTGGTACCTATGGCTGAGCTAACAAGAACTCTGACATACTAGGGACTAGTATCTCTGAGGTGTGACTAAACATGTTAATATGCTTTTTATTATTGGTGCTGTCAGTTACAGATGTTCAAACAATGTTCTGAAAGTTTGTTCTAGTACTCCATAACCGCCAAACACAGATGGTGCTGATCCTCTTCACATCTAACTTCATTGGGATGTGCTTCAGCCGCTCGCTGCACTACCAGTTCTACGTCTGGTATTTCCACACCCTGCCTTTCCTGCTCTGGAGCGCAGGGGTCAAAAAGCTGGCCCACCTACTCAGGTAAGAAGCTGGCCCACCTACTCAGGTAAAAAGCTGGCCCACCTACTCAGGTAAGAAGCTGGCCCACCTACTCAGGTAAGAAGCTGGCCCACCTACTCAGGTAAGAAGCTGGCCCACCTACTCAGGTAAGAAGCTGGCCCACCTACTCAGGTAAGAAGCTGGCCCACCTACTCAGGTAAGAAGCTGGCCCATCTACTCACCTTCAACTGTGTTGAAAGTGTGGAAATGCTCAGTGTCCTTACTGTGTTTTCACCAACACCATCGATGTCCGTGAAGAATTGCGACTTAAACAATGTTGTGTACAGTATTGTAAATTCAGTTTCTATATGAGTTAAAATTACATGTACGATCTGTGTATTCTGGTGTTTCTATGCACAGGGTTTTGATCCTCGGTCTGGTGGAGTTGTCTTGGAACACCTATCCCTCCACCGTATACAGCTCAGCAGCCCTTCATGTGTGTCACCTCTTCATGCTGCTCTCCTTGTGGTCGGCCCCGGCTCCAACCCAGCCCCCAGGGCCAACCCAGCCCCTGGCCCCAGCTTCCCAGGGAGAGAAGGCCAAGAGGCAGTGAACTTAGTCCTCTGGGACCCTCTCGTTGTCAGGGTTTGGTTGACCATTCACCCTGCTCTCTCCTCAGGCTGGTTCTCACCCCTTACTTCACCTTATCTTGCCTGTTTCCTCCACTCATGATGACTGTTGGAGGTTGGGTGTGGGGTTTGTCTTAAACACGTGGGTTTGTTGCTGCCCGGCTCGCTGAAGCTCTGTTTGTAACGTACAGGTGGGTGAACGGGCTGAGTGTGACTGTGATTATATTAGAATGTGGCAGTCACATGCAGGTTTATGGGGATGGGAGGAGGCTGAAAACAGGATTCTCAGGAAAAGAATGAAATCTAAATTAGGGTCAGTCTGGTTGTGAGAAGAAATGCTGGACACTTTGCCGTCTACAGTATAATACATTTTAACTTCCCAATCTCTTTTTTTCATGTCAACTTTCTTTTGTCCATTATTTTTCTTTTTAAGTATTATCACTCATCTGGCTGATGGTGAACAGTGAGGAACCCTTAGGTCAGGGATTTCCAGAAGGGTTTGACCTATGACCCCATCTTGGAATTCAATCAGAAATGTAATCATTGTATGTCATTTCTTTATATTATAATAATCATTATTATTATTATTACAACTATGAACTTCCGTGATCATTTAAGTTTGTAGTGTATCAATTTAAAAGAAATATTGTTTGAAATCTATAATAAAGTAAAGAAAATCATCTAGTAAATTCAGGTAATATTTGTCTGTGATATTCTGTGGAAATACTGTGTTGGAATGTGACTCCCTGGTTTTGTCCAGTGTCCTCAAAATGGATATGAATGAAAAAACCCATGTCTGATCCTCTTGAGTCTACCAGGCATGGGGTCCACTTATAATTTTAAATGACATTCAATCTGTCATCCTAGGTAGGGCTATAGTCTTTTCATTTAGTAGCTTATGATACTTCGGCCTTGGCTGAATTGTAAAATGTATTGCCTTGTAGTGTGTCATTAACACTTGTTTTATTCTGTCAGATTGTCAGTGGCACTATTGTTGGTATTCTGTGCATGTTTGCACATTCTCATAATGCCATCATCCACTGTACACCTGTAAATTGATATATGGATAAAGCTGCAAACCGCTTGTTTTTTTCCAAGTCGATTAGCTAATTTTCGTGCAACAAAAATCTGGTAATATCAAATAATGATCTGGTTGCCTATAGTTTCCTTACTGTTTTGTTGTATTTTCACCCCCTGGTATTTCTTATTCCCACTGCTGAACTGTAACCACTTTGACCCTGATTTCAGTTGTGTGTAATTGATATCAGAGGTTTTGGGAGTAAACCCACGTCTAGTTTTTCACCTAACACCATTTTAAATTGACCTATATTTTGGTGACCACTGTCTTAGTTCTGTATTGTACCATCCATGTGTTTAGAGCTGCTCTTAGTGGACCATTGGTTGCTATGAAGACCCTTGTCCTCTGTGTAACAGTCTGTAGAGCATGGTAACATTAGGATAGAGGGTTTGATTCAAGGGACCACAGATGTGGGAAACATTAAGCTTGGATAGAAGCTGCTTCTGAATGGCATATATTATTATTCAAAATGGTTTAAATGTTTTTTTCTTCAAAACAGGGTATTTAAACTATTCTACTGCTTTTAGATGGTTTAAATGTAACTGTTTTTTCTGATAAGCTTTTGTCAATGCTCGTGAAGCACAATAGCAATAACAGCCTTGTTAGTAGGAGGCTTGTTATAAGTACA